>JAUJPO010065046.1:0-12555 GCA_032270745.1 Tiaropsis multicirrata | reverse complement strand
TAGATCTCGTTTTTCTAGTTCGATTGGAACGGTTTGTTTAAATTTTTGCAGGGCGCGGTAATTTGAAGTTACTTTCCCGACATCGTCAGCATACTCTATGTCGATTTCGATTTGTTATTTTTCTGTGACAATGGCGTAGTTATGGTCTGTCGACTGATTGTCGACAGGGGTAGATGGTATAGTGGGAAGTGGTTGGGTATTTGGTGGTTTTTCAGCGGGTGTAATTCGGAAAAGCATTTATAATAATCAATTGGAGCTTAATGTTGCCATAGCAACTTTAGTTTCCTTGGTTACACGTTAAGTTGACGTCAAATCACATTTACCACAGCCAACAGCTTTATAGCTTAGAGTCTCCTCTTTCTTTCACGGCCCTATAGGACCGCCCGTTTTAAGCAGGGCAGCGTGGCGGAGGGCGTTCCTTTAAAAAAAAGTTATGACTTACCTGAGGGCAAACTGCCCATGGTGCTGCTTCAAATCACTCTTGTTTCAGTTCTATTAGCTAGAGGACAGAATCTAGTTTAACTGAATCAAAGTTCGGTAAAAAAAAACGGCCAAAATCTCAAAAAGTGGCAAATTTTGGGATTTTTTTGTTGCCCTTCCAAAAGACCAAATGTCGAAATATCATGCATATTTTGTTTTCATCAACTCAGGCCAAAAATTTCACCCTGATATTCTTATAGCAGAAATTATTCTTATTAAAAAAAACGTTTTTTTTTCAGAGGCTGTTTTGAAGAAATATCTGACGGTAAAGAACATTTCTATTCGCCAACACTTCAGGATTAATAAACTACCGTTGAGAATATCTCTTCAGTTTTAAATCTATTAGTAAACTTTAAAAATTATGCACAGGAAAGGTTGTGGAGGAAACACTAATTTCTTTTTATAAACATTTGTTGTCTTTTTAGTTTTAGAGACCTATATCAGGCTAACTTTAGTCGGCCGGTCTTTTGCCGTGTCTACTAGTAATCAAATTGATTTCAGAGTTCGATAATAGAATTGCCGTCTAAAGTCAAAGTTTTCGTCAATGCAATGACTTCAAAGCAAAGGGTTTTCATTGCCGATCTTAATCAATTAGATTCAACGCGGCAAAAAACGGCCGACTTAAGTAGGCCCTACTCATCAGTGCCTCGCTTTCCAACCTCTTTACCAGGGCCTTCACTGTAAGAGACCAATTTTTTGAAAGCTAAATTTTGTTTCGAGTGTACGGTAGTTTCGAAATCGAGTGTTCCCTAGGCTTAAATATGCCTCGCTCACTTTATCAAGCGAAATAACGGAAACCAAATAGATACATTTTTGCGTTTTTAGGATGTAATCTATAACCTATAATTTAATTGTTTTCTGTTTCAGAGTTCTATCAATCTACAAAACGCCATCTTGTACAGTTTTGGTCTTTTGGCGAACATTTGTGTTTTCTTGTTTTCGAGCGATGAAACCCAGGGTCGCAAGTTGACGATGTCGGGTAAGTTGAATGATGGTTTACTGCTTTACTTGAGTTCCTTTAAAGGTTAAAATTTACTTCTTCAAAACCAGTTTGAATTCTCAACAGGGCTTTCAGTAATTGATTTTGGACTCTGATTTTTAATTGTTTCTTTCTGGCTTAGTTGAGTTTGTCCAGTGGAAATACAATTAACTGATTGATTCTTATCATTAACCTTCCTGTGACTCTCGTGATGTTCTCTGAAAGTCGTTATCTTCTAGGAGGCACTTGCATGGTTCAAGCTACGGGTAGGTTGAAGGGTAGCTGTAGCAGTAGGAAATATTAAAAAATTTATACCTGAAAGTTGCGAAAAAAATACATTGCAAAGAGCTCTGATTTTTGGCCGCAAAAACCGTCGTTTTGAAATCGATGGGCGGAGCTGGGGGTGTTATCACCTATTGAGTTTTTCTTCTTCTCTTTTAGGCTTCTTTGAAGGTTTTTCAATTTACACATGGCTCATTGTTTTGACACAGGTAATATTTAGCGTTTTTTTCAGTTCGTCACTGGCTGACATAATTTGTTACAGTTTCATTCTATTAGGATTGCATTTTTCAAGAACGTTATTTAACGCTATTATGTTATGTGTTGACTTATGGACCGATTCACCGTAACAACACTGAACTCAAAGTTTATCAAATTTCAACAAATTTAGAGCTCAGTACGGATCTTAAAATCCACCTTCTACATAAAAATAAACTATGTGCAGGTTGAAATGGGCGCGACATGTTACTAAGTAGCTTTGTACTGATTATTTTTCAATCACTTTTCCGTTTTGAACTTAGATGGGTGAACATTTACGTCACCCCGAATTGGTCTATTGAGACTTTTAAACTTTTAAACTGAGAATATTAAACTTTTCAAAACACAAAACATAAGATGATATATACAGAACTGCCTGTAATGGATGAAATTGACTGCTATTCTCATTAATTTCATTTTCTAGGCTTTAAACGGACTGCTTATCTCCTTAATAATGAAGTATCTCAGTAATATTGTTCGTCTGTTCATGATTGCATCTTCAATGGTACTAACAACTTTACTATCTAGTATCATATTTGGTTACAAAATGGATGTCTACTTTGCTCTGGCTTTTCTAATGGTTATAAGTGCACTCTACCTATATCATTTTGACAGTAACACGACTCAATCGAAGGAGAAAACTGTGAAAGGCATTTGAGGGTATGTTAGGTTGCAATCACGGGAGAATTCTATGAGGTATATATGATTGGATTCAAAGACAAAATTATTGTATTAATGACAAATACATTTTTTTTAAATTTAATTTTACGATTCAGTAGGTCAGCAATGAGCTTAATACTTTCTTGGAATTGTCAATTTTGAGAATTTTGAGATAAATTTGGTACCGAAAATCGTTAAACTTTCATCTTTGATGCCATCAAACGCAGGTATGTTTGCTAAAGGATTTTAAAACTTTAATATAACGATTTTAGAAATTTATAGTTTAACATTATAATAATTTTATACAATTTTGATGATATGCATTTATTTATATTTTTATCGATAAAGACTTGTTCTATCAATCGCTATTTCATAAAATCTCTTCGTTAGCCTTTTGCGAGGAGAAGCTTTCGCCAATTATATCACGGAATATAATATAGAAGAAAAAAAAATTATCGGAATGTTCATTATCGCAAAATTTTCTAAAAGTCTGATTCGAAAAGTTTAGTCACGCAGAATGAAAAAAATTCCTAAATGTAATGATATTACATCGGTTTTGAGGCATCGGATGCTTTTAGCTCAGATTGAGCATAAGCTTAAATTTTATTGTATATCGCAATATATCTATTGTTCTCGAACCTAAAAGCTTTAACTATGATATGGTTATAAGCTTTATTATCGTTGAAAATGTATTTTTGCAATTCTTCTTCTTAGAAATAAAATATATTGAAAGTATGCTAGAAAAACCGAAGATCGGATTTGTCATAAACGAATTCATGTTACACAAGGTGAGAATTAACTATATAAGAATTTGATTTTTTTTTGTACCGTTCCTGAAGAGGACCTTTTTGTGTTTAGATTGTGTGCGAGCGCACCTCACATCACGAGACCGAGACCGAGCGCATAAGGTGATACGCGGCCGCCTGCTTTGGTATACGGCCACATCTTATAAATTGCGACCATGCACAATTAATAAAGAGTGGTTGCGCGTATTATAAACACAAACACAAAATAAAACGTCCTTTTAAGCCACAGTATAATTTTGCTTCAAAACATTAATGACGTGATTTCGTCATAATTGAAATCATAATTTCTAAATCTTTTTCAGTCCCCAAGCAATAATATAATGATTTGTAATTTCGAAATATCAAAAAAGATGTTTTTTATTCATTTCTAAATGTTTCGCATTTTGTTGTTAGGTTGGCAGGAGAAAGAGTGAAAGGAAGGCGGCCTCGACAGATATAATTTCCAATTTTGTTAGGTAATTCATTTTGGTATACTTTAGCAATAATGTTTATGTTTATATTCTGATTTTTTTCTCGATATCTTCAACGCTTTACGTACAGGGGGTGGAATAACCCATTCAAGGGGAGTAATTAGTTTCCATATAAGGTAATAAGACAACTAGTGCATTCTCCTCCATCGGTTATAGCCTACCTCTGAGCTCCGTATCTGAGACTACGTACCAGATTGTTTCTAGCTGGATCCAATTAAACACTTATATGAAATTAGCATCTGATTCATACTTAGTTGAATAGCTAAGAGTCTCTTCTTCCTTTTAGGACCGCTTTAGAGGTCGCCCGTTCCAGGCAGGGTTTGGGGTTAAAGATTTTGTTTTAAAAAAGGTCAGTCTTGGCCGACATTTTTCTTTATATTCTCATTTGATGGAAATTTGAGTACTTTTGTTCATTTTCAAGTAAGTGTCATGTTCAAACTAATGAGACTCATATTACATTTTTCTTAAGCCGTTTGTTCTTAAGGGGTTCTTATCTTTTCTAAAATCAAGACTTGAAATTTTCTTTATGCCTTATTAATTCTTAGCTGGTTTAAAAAAGTTATTTTCCTAAGAAATCTTCCTCATAAGACTTAAAATATTCTTTGTTTAACCTTTTTAGCTTTCGAAGCCTTGTGTTCTTATATGGTTTGTTCTTATAAAGAAAATAAGAAATTAAGAATATTAGAAAGTTGAAATTTGACTCTCCAATATACGATCTTCGATAATAAACCTCCTTTTAAAATTACTTTAAATTACAGTTTCTTTTGTTGAAAGTCTGTTGTTCTTTTTCTTCGATTTTAATTTTCATCTTCATTCTCACGACTTTTCTTCTTTTACTTTTGTGGTGCCGTTTTATTATATGATAAAACCATCCTCCTTTTTCTCTCCATACTTTTGACACCTTTTTATCTTCAACTCAAATTCAAATTTCGATGAATTCTGTAAACTAAGTTGAACGTCTTTACTCTGGAGTTTAGAGACACTGGGTGTTGTGGTAATACCCATATATAGATTTCACCGCACTATCGTGGTCTTCTTTGTTCAAGGGAAATGGTTGTCAATGGCTTTGATTTTGTTCCAACTTAAGAAAAACAGTAAACTTTGCGTTGAATTTTTTTAAGTTGGTCTGGGACGGCTAGTAATAGATTTTTCTAAAGGTATATACAAACTTTTATAGAGACTTTGTATAAAAACGACATACTCGAACACTGAGGCTAGACATAACCAGTGGAGATAATATTCAACAATTCTGACTTTTAAATGTAAAGAAAAAACTCTATCTTAAGTAAAATCTCCTGAAAATCTTCTTTCTTTATATAAACATGTGTAGAAAATAAAGTCAGATAATCGTTTTCTCGCGGTAGCCCTACTGTGTTCGTTTCTTATTGTCAAAAACCAAAAAAAGTATGACATATAATGTTGAACAGTGTAAACGTTTATTTTTGGAATGTTTGTGAAATCTAGTCTTAAAGTGTTCTTAAAATGTTGGTGCTCGAAGCCTTATGTTTGTTTTCACATTTATTATATATATATATAACGTTGTATTTTGTTAGAGAATGTATTCCTCAAGACGAATGTGTTATCAAGCTTTTCGATGTTGACCTAGCAATGTGCTCTGTTTAAAAATGTGTTTTAAAGTTTGGCAAACATATATTTGAATGTTTTACGTATTGTTTGTGAGTTAGGTGCTTTTCCTCTTGGGCTAAATATTTACTTCAAAACTTATCATCGTGCCAGAAATTTTGATCAATCGAACTTGGCGAGTCATCAGTTTAGCCTTCGATGACTTCCTAAAACACTTTTTTCCTCAAGTGGGTCGAGCAAAACTGTAAACAAATAATGTCATCATTTGAAAAATTTGATCTCGTTTTCTAAATTATTTGACATTATTTATTTATTGGACCTGTGTAGGTTGGATGTTGATACAGCTTTTCTTTGCAGCACTTTAAAACGTGGGCTAAATATTTACTTTCGAAGCTTAACACATATGTCTTCGTGTCAGGTCCAAAAACTCATTTGATAGAAATGATGTCAGTGGACTCTCTCTTGTGTTCACAAGGCACTAAAGGGTTTAAAGAACTTGTTGTTGAAGCAATGAGATTCCTAGTTCAACATAGGGGCTGATGTAGCTGGGAAATTTCTTGGAAAATGATTTTACTTCGATTGAATGGAGCGTGATTGAGATATGGAAACAGAAACAGAAAGATGATCGAAAACTGACATCTCTGACATCTCTAACATGTGCAGACTTTTGCTCCTTCCTTCAAGGATGATGTAATCAACGTCAGCTATTTCTACCATAATGCCAACAGACCACTTTCAAAAGTCAGAGTCCAGAAAGTGTTTTTGGTGTTTTTGGTGATTTTCTGCTATTTTTTAAAAGTCTACAACCTTCTGTCCGTTCTAGAGAACGATCATAAAGTTACTGGATTGTAAGTCTTGATTGTTCATCTCGTTTGTTCAACTTTTGTCTCCTTTATAGCTTCCAAGTCACAATGACAAGTTATCAAAAATCGATCCACAATTACTCGAACTTTAAAGTTCTCGAGGATAAAGGAACATTTGGCTCGCCATTTGTACAACGCGCCGCAGCCAGAAAAAAGAAAACAGAAGCACCAACACAAAAGACGAAAATTTATTGCGTGACTGGCACCGCCCCAGCGCCTTCCAAAGACTTTTTTGAACTGACTGTAAATATAGATGACGTCATATTTCGTAAATGGCGTATTAAATTTAGTAAAAATGGTAAATGCGGCGCCCCGTCGGAAGATCGTATGAATCATGAGAGGTTTTTGGATAGCGATGTTATTCAAGGTGAAGTTGAACGAAGTCTGGGCGGTGACGCTCTTCATATGGCGGTTGGACATATCACGAAAAACTGGTTACCAAGGTTACCGATCAACGTATTGACAAACATCACGTCATATTTGAATTTATTCGATATCGCACGGTTACACCAGGTAAATACATCTTTAGGGGTTGTGGACCTGTTGATTTGAAACTCAAGTTTTCCGTAGTAATAGTTAGCCTGCTTCTCATCCTCTAACGAAACGTGCTTTTTATAGGGGATGCTAAATAGTCGATAATTCCTCTGTCCAAGAATATACCCCTCTTCGCTGTATAGAAGCCAGTTTTAGTTGGCGAGGGTTATATTTAAAAAATTATTTTCCACTTATGGCAGATGGTAAACAGTGTGGAACAAACAAGATGGCGGATATGCGGAGGCATTTTTATGGATGTTTGTCGTTTTCAAATCGCTGAATGTTATTTTGGAAGTATTGTTGAGCTGATGTATCTGCTATGTCTTCTTACATATTCGAAATGAAGTCTGGAAATAATTTTGTTTTGTTTTCTAATGAATGTAATGTTGCCATTGCTTGATTAGTCAAGCCAGATATGTCGATAATGTGTAAAAGTGATACATCGCTGAAGAACTGTATTTGTTACAACATAACCATCATCTCAAGTGATTGAACCTGGCTTAGAATCTAGCCGAATGCTACCAAGGAAATAAATTGTTATAACCCATTTCTTTCAATATGCAGGTCAACCCTATCTTCAACAAACGCCTCCAACAAGATGAGGTCTGGAACGAGCTGTTATCTCTTCATTTTGATGTAATGGTGGATGAAAACTTACGAGCGAAAAATCCAAGAAAAACATTGAAATGGATTTACAAGCAAGAAGTGATCAAGAAAAGGGAAAACGAAATCGATTGGGATAATGTCTGAGAAAACTTTAACTCATCCTCGGGCCTGTCTTCTCCATTTTTCTTTATGAAATCGTTCTGCAACGACCACTAATTCATGATATACATTATGTCATGTAATATTTTCCATGGAAACATCCTAAAAATCCAGTGTAACAGTTTATTTTAACTCCCCGAAAAAAATGACTCCCCCAGTTAAAATAAACTAGGAAATATTAACTCCCCTAGAGTAGAAATTTCTTAGGAAATCATAACTCCCTTTAGTTTATACCCTTATACCACATAGCACGCGTTTTCCAGTCCTGAAAGGGTAGTACTGGACCACGGGCTTTTGACTATATCTCCAAACCACTTCATTTTAAGGCATTAAACCGAATGCTTTTAGAAAGAGTATAAATCAGCTTAAATCAAGACATGTCTCATGCTACTAGCCTGGACGGTCATTTGAAATTTGGATTTTTCCGTTACAAGTTGATTCAAAACACTTCGCTACGATCATATTGACCTATTTTTTCTATGGAGTTATGCATTTCGGGGACAACTGGGATCTTAAGATCTGCTGCAGGTGCTGGACTTTAAATTTTAGCCCTTGCCACTTAACCAGGTACTCAAATATTTTTTACTAATAATGCCTCAGTAGTTTGTTTTAGTACCAATAGTCATTTTGAGCAGTTTGGAGTCACTTTAAAAAAGTTTGAAAATATTTATTAACCCTTTGACACCGTAGTACTTTTGAAAAAAGTTGACACCGCAGTATTTTTGAAAAAAAGTGAAATATTTTCACAAATCTTTTACATAAGGTTCAAACTTCAAATGGCCGTTAAAGCTTGTAGCATGATATATAGACAAAGATTTTTGTACCATTAGTACCGGTTTATATGCCTTAAAATGAAGTGGTTATGAGCTATAGCCAAATGACTTGGGTGCATTGAAACTACCTTTTTAGAGGGCTCTAAGGGTATAGTAAAAGGGGAGTCATTTTAAACGGGGGTGGGGGGGGGGGGTATTAACTCTAGAGAGTTACAATTTACTAGTTTATATAATGACTGAAGAGTTAAAATAAACTAGTTTATTATGACTGAGGAGTTACTATGTAGAGGAGTTAAAAATCCCGGTGACACTGGGTGTCACTGGTCGTGAACTTATAACAAAACTAGCAGCAAACATCCCACTTTTTGGTATTTTTCCGTGGAAAAGATTACCTAATAGATATCATGGCGTTGGTAATCTTTGTAGAACTATTTGTGACGACCATCATAACGATCAACTTAAGTGGAGAATCAGACTCTGGTAGGGATCTGAAAACTTAACACATGATAATATGGTCATTCGTGGATTTGTGTCTTGTCCTGGTTGGAACAGTTCTACAGAGCTAGACATCAATAAAGAAACTATGCAAGAAGCAGTCTACAGTCTCGATAGAAATATGGTACGAAATAACTGTTTATGAAACAAAGAAATAGTCGCCATGACAACTATCTCAAAAGTATGTGGACATTTTGGGCGATTTCTTAGCACCTATTAATCACATATTAACAAATTATACATAATTTGAAGTGGAATGTTACATAGAATTAAGATTTTCAAAAAGCTGCATTTTCAGTACTTTCAAATATGTAATCCGACTAAGATAGGATCCTGCCATCTTTAAGAGTTTTTGATCAAGGTAAGATAAAAAAAATATTCGAAAGTTCGAAATCTTAGTATACAAAGAATGTCCAGTCTAAATTATTTTTCCAACGATAGATAATTTGCTAATATCTAATAACTGCGATAGCTATTTTTTATATCTAGAAATATCGTAAAGTGGGATAGACTCTTTTTTAATTCCTCTATATTTTAGATCTTTTTTTATTTCTTTGATCCACAACGTTGATTTTCCATTATTGATTATTGATATGTTAATATAGAATAACATTAATTAAAAATTATAAATGAATTTAATAGCTGCTATTATCATTTATAAGTTATTCTTTTTTTTTTTCGAATGTTCATTCATGCATGATATTGAGTTTGCAAAACAAAAGAAACAGTTTCGTTTGCAATATGTTTATTGTTGGAAAATAAAGAAGAAAATCAAAATGGCGGCTAACATTCAGTATTTGGTGTTTAATATTTGATACATCGTTCTGCAGCCTCGACAATCATGACGAGATCGCTGTGAGGATTATTTGAGAAACGAAATTTTTATAATTTTCGCGTTCTCCTGATATTACCACATCTTAAATCTTGACCCAATTGAAGATTCTAGAACATATCTTCTTGTGATTAACAGCTTTGACTCCAGTAAAGAATTGCTGAAATTGGTATATTATCGCCCCTGACAACAACTGTAGACAGTCTTACTACCTGAATGACACAATGAATAAGCGACTGAATGGACTCACGTACCTCATTATAACATTGGTTTACTCCTTATTAACGTTCATCGTCTTACTATCCGAAGTAAGAAACAAGCTGTACACTAAATGTGTCTGGAAACTGGACTTTGTATTATGCAACAAATTACTTGGAATAGAGGCTGCATATCGATTGACATTAATCATGTTTATCTTCTACATCACGTTGTCAATGGTTACCATCAGTTGCCGCGGGAATCAGCTGATAGCCTATTGTCAAGATTCTTGCTTTACAAAGTTGACGGTGCTCATTCTGGCGAATGTTGCTGGATTTCTATTTCCGTTCACTCGAGAAACGATGGAGGGTTTATTCCACATGTTTCTTCTCTCCTCCGCATTCTTTTTATTCGTCATGTTTTTCACGTATTTAGACTGTGCTCATGCCTTTCGAATTATCTGGCTTCGAAAGGCTAGACGGTCCGTAGACGAACCAACTTGTTATTTATGCACATGGCTATTCCTCATCCATCTCACGACCGCTTTTTTGTACGCCATTTCATTGGATTTGATTCTTGCCTTCTTTTTTTTCAACAAACTGGAACAATGTTTAACAACACTGATGTTTTTGGCAATCAACGTTTGCCTTTGTTTCATATGCTGCACCATTTCGTATTTTCCAAAGTTACGGCAACGAGAAGCATCGAGTCAGATTGTATTTGCTACGTTATTCTGTTGCGTGAGTTACGTCACATGGATTGCACTTTCGGACCCGGAGAATGAGCACTGCAACATGTTCGGAACCATTTTCACTGGATCTATTTTAGAGAGTTCGATCAGTTTCAGGTCCTTGGCTTCACTCTCTATGTTGACACCAGTTGTGTTGTATCAATGCTTAAGGAAAACCGACACAAGTTCGTACACCTTATCGCTTCTCATCGAAAATGCTGGTATCAACTGCGTTCAATGTTTTGATAACTTCATCCTTCATATCTCCATGGCAACTGCATCAGCCTTCGTATTAATCTCCGTTACAAACTCATACGAGCCTGTGCTCTCTATTGTAGAAACGCTAGGCTCTGCACCCAAAAGTTCCGTCGTGTATTTCGAAGGTTATAATCGCTTTCGTTTTTTATTGTTTTGTGCGGTGAGCTCTCTCCTCCCTGTTTGCTATTTGTCTGTTTTGTTATACCGTGTTATAGTGACTCTTGTTCAAAATTGTAAGCAGCAAAGAGAAGAACAACGGTGGAGGAGAGAGAACAGTGAAACATTATCTACGGTGGAGAACGGTGATTTTGTTTACATTAAAATCTCCTTTGCAGAGGCTGTGCGTCAGTTGCAACTCAGTCGAAGAGAATTAGAAGCGCCTCCATACAACCAAAACCAATCTTCACTCCAATACCTCCTGTTACAATGTTTCTTCATTGCCCCATACGATCTAGCTTATTGGCATTTCCCAAGACACATCTCACAGACATATTTCAAAGGGCGCAACGGGAGTAACGCTTGTACTGTAATATCAATGATTGTTGGCAGGTTTTTTGCCCGTTCTGATCTTGCTTTCCAAAAAGATGGCTACCTGGGAACCGATTGGTTGAATCTTATTTACACCGCCATTGAGGATGGAAATCACTATTACGACACCCTCATCAAGGAAGTTGGGGTTTTAGATCTAAGTATTGAAGAGGTTTATGAACGCCTTGGTACCGCCCTGAATGTGGTGTGTGTACAACCATCGCTACCAGTCTGTTTTGAATCTGAAATTGAAACAGTGACTATAATCTACCAGTTGAAACAACTATTATTGAGGCGTCAAAAGTTGGTTTGTTTGTTCATCCACAAGAAACGTACTTCTTCATTTTTGATTTACGAGACGGGCGAAATCGTTTACGCGGATTCTCATGCTTTTGGTGAAAACGGCGCCTTGATGATTTCCGCAGCAGAGGATGCATTGCAAAATCTTTTAACATTTTTGAAGGAGATTTTGTGCGGTTCTGATAAAAAGCTTGCAACACTAACGATAGTTGAATACGAGAAACGAAAAATTAAAGAAAATCTTTTCTATAAGTAATGGACTATACTATAATACTGATATAATAGAATGATATTAAGTTTAAGACTTTAAAACTTTTTACGATACTCGTACTGAAAGACTGGACGTGTGGTCCTTAGGCTGCTCTCATCATCTAACGAAACGTGCTTCCTATGCGTCCGATTCAACATTGGCACTTAGAGGGTTAAATAAGAAAAGTAGGTTTAGGGTCTGTTGAAATCCAAATTTTAGTTCAAACACGGTAGTTTCGAGATCAAGTGCCGCCCAGGGTCGCATTGTAAGGAGAAAGATTAAACTTTTCAGATTTCATGAATACAATGCAAAAAAAGATTTAGAACTTCATGTCCCCGTTTCATATCAACAAAAAAGTTCACCTCTGGTAATTTAGTTTCGGCTATTATATCATGAAGGTAAGAAAAACACATGGAGAATCAACTCTTCCGTAATTGCCTGCACGGTCATTAAATTCTTTATAAATTTTATTCAAATCGGTTTTCTTTGATTTCCAATCATTGATAGCAAACG
>JAUJPO010065035.1:0-12556 GCA_032270745.1 Tiaropsis multicirrata | reverse complement strand
AATGATCTGTGTCTTTCTATTTTTTCTTTCTCGGTATTTTGATCATGTTGTCTGTGGACAGAAAGAAAAGCGAAGAAATACTAATTTTAATCCATTTCACTAAGCTCACATGAGAAAAAAATAATATGGTAACATTGGCAGTTTTGAATTCCGCACTAAAATGACAGTTGAGAAATTAAACCAATCAAATCGCACAAATTTCAACTCGCGCATAAAAAACAATAGGAATTTCGGCCAATCAGAGCATTTCTTCAAGATCTTCAAGAAAAATCAATGTAATGTGACCCGTTTACTTTCGAGTCGGGTAAGAATATGATGTAGACGGGATCCCATCTACTGTTGAACCAGACTGAAAGGGGGAATTGTAGCTAAAGTCGCTTGTGGGGGATACTGTAAATTCCTGGTTACATCATCAACCTCAAGGCGCATGTGCGCAAGCGCGATAAAAACTATCCGCTTAAAGCCAATCATGTTTTTAACTAATAAATCGCGTGAAAGACGCGCGTCTATGATCGCAATAGCAAACCTTTGGGTGGTATTGGGCGGATGTGATATTTGATTGTGTTACTAGTCTTGATAAGGGCGGCATATTTCTGACCGTCCTAAGGAAAAGGAGAAAACCCTCTTTAACAAATATTTCCTTATAAGTAAGAAAATATTTAATTAAAAAGAAAAGCAGTCCTCCGATAAATATAAGACCTGGTTTAAAACGGCCCTAAATTCGCGAAATTCACAAAAGAATTGCTTGGAAAAGTATCACCGATTAAAGTACAAAATTCTCTGACCTTTAATACATTTTAATGACATTCAAACAAGTATTTTTCTTAAAATTATGTAGGTTTCAATCCACAACATCTCCGAACATCTCACAGTTTAGTTCTTATAATTTATTTTTGACTGATTTTGCTTCCAATGATTAATAATCAAAGAAAGCCGATTTGAATAAAATTTATAAAGAATTTAATGACCATATTACAGAGAAGTTGATTCTCCATGTGTTTTTCTTGCTCTATGGTAAGAGAACGATTAAAATTCAATTTGGATCAGTAAAGCTGGAAGGTTTTAAATTTGGGGCTCTGTTAGCAAAGACTTTCAAGATTTTTAAGCAGCTTTTTCTTCTCGCGAAATCTTTTTTACGTTTCTCAGAAAACAAAAATTTGCCAAAATTTCTTCAAACCTGGGATTGGTTGTGGAGCTCTGCTGGTCTTCTGCTGGTTGGTTGTCTTAAAGTTCGAAAAGTGATATCAGTACGAGTTTAATACATATGCATTGAGGGTAGAAAAGAGAGCACGCTAAATGATATGGTGCATTGTCTGATACATTTTATAAATTATGGTGGAAAAACAATAACTTGATTCTATAGTGATAAATTAAACAAAAAAATGTACAGTTAAAAATTTACAATATTAGCTTTGATTACAAAAAATGAGAATTCTAAATAGAGTTGGGAGTTTTTGATAACAAAGCCTCAAAGGCCCCAAAGGTTTCGGACCAACTAATTATTATCGATGCTATCCTGTCCAAGTTTATCTCCATTTGATAAGTTTGAAATCGGGGAAAGTGTATCATTTCATTTTACAGAACCAGATGATCTTGTTCATCATAGAGGGCTTGCTCGTCCGCAGCAGTAGTAGTTGGTCCACTCAAACATTCTTTTTTGCATTTCAACAATTGCGTCAGATCCTACAAACAAATAAATACTTCAAAAATAAGAGAAAAGCCGTTTTAACAAATATTCCCCTATAGGTAGGGAAATATTTAATGACGCAAAACTGCGCAATTTTTGCGAGATTTCACGATTTTTCGCGAAAATTTGTATCGCGAAAACGCTTGGGGGTCGTTAGCTGCGCGGAGATAAGTGGAGACAAGGAAAGAAATGGGCGTTATTTTGAAAAAAGGAACATAGAATAAGGCACTACTTACACTCCACATTTTCATTTGACGCATATTTGGTGCATGGTTTTCACGAAGATACTTCTGTTTCTCACGTAATTGCTAAAGAAAAATATTCAAGTAAGGTAGTATAATGCATGGTAGTATGTTTAAAACTTTTAAGCGTTGACAAGTTCACAAGTTTCACATGAACAAACTTGAAAACATCCATTTTTTTAAACGGGATTTTCGTACTCTTCAAAATCATTATTCATGACTTTTCAAACTTACTTTTCCCGAGACTTCTTGTTCATGAATCCTCTGTGAATATTTATCTCTGGAATAAAAAAAATAAAAACATCTGTTAATATTTATAATCGAGGTATCTTCCATATAATTTCTGCAATGCTACATTATCTCTGTAGTGAATTGAATTTAATAATTTGAACAATTTTCCGTTTTTTACCTTAGAGATTTCTTGTTACCGTCAGTATTGACGTATGATTTGATTTCTTCATCGATACGTTGTTGTTGTATCTCCAATACCTAAACAAGAATCAGAAATAATCAACTTGCAGCACAATAGAAAACAACTCATTCCATTGTAGATCAAAGAAGAAGTATTGTAGTTGAAAGACAGTTTGTCACTTTAAAAGGAAGCCCGACTCAAAAATGTGACGAGGTTGCAAAACGTTTGCAGTTTTTCAAACAATCAAAATGAAACGCTAACGCGCATTACGTCATTTCATTGTTTAGAGCTAACAATGTCTTCTTTTTTATGATCAAAAATCAAGGTCCAGAAAATTTGCAATGCTTTGGCTTACCAAAGAATAACAAAGATGCGTGTTTTGAATAAAAAAACAACAACTCGCATTTCTAAAACTTAATGAATTAATTTTGAGAACCAACCAACGTTTCTTGCTTTTCACTGGTGACTCGGCCCATGACTAATTAACCCGATAATTTAACTTCAAGTTATTTCAACAGAGTAGAGAGTCGGCTTCCACGTTTTAATATAACCAAGACAGTTTGGATTTTTGTAGTCCTATTGTAAGGAAGCATTTAGCTGAACAGTAGTAAACATATCAAACGTACCTCGATCATTGATTCCATGTAATGATAGCGACTTTCTTCAGCAAGAACTTCTTCACGAAGTGCTTTCACCTCCTTTCGCCAAAAAAAGTATACATTAATATGTAGTGTAATTCAAAAACCACGTCCTTGGGGTAGAGCACTTACTGAAAATAACTAAACCTTTTAGAAGGGATGCTTCTTCACCAAGGACAATAGTTCATGAGTTCATACGAGTATTTATAAAAGGTATTTATAAGTTAGTTCAACTTCCAAAAGTGACGAAAGTCCTTCATTTAGCAGGTTAAAATTTTGCCTTATAAAGTTTGCTTAACTAGGTGGATTTTTCAAAAAGCAATGGGTAAATTGAAAAGGAAATGCAGAGATCATCCAGCAGTCTGTACATTAAGTGGAGAACATTTCACCATTAAAACGAGGTCGAAAACGTATAAGCCGAGGCCAATGTTTTGGAAAGATGAGACTTTTGAAAGAAATTTCGTCACTTTATTTTTAAGTCCATGATCTATGATGACTAGTGAAAGGGCCTAAGTCCATATTTCAATTATCAAATGGCCTATATTGATGTAATTGTATGTTGTAATAAATCATTTAGAAAAATATTTAAATGGACTTAAGCCTCTTTAAAATTAGGGGGGGGGGAGTACCTGGACTAAGCCCTTTTAAAATTAAGGTGACGATTTGTTCTCTATAATTATCAAAATGATGCATGTAACAATCGAAGATTATACCGAACACAATTATCAGTAGTGTTCTTCTTCTTCTAATCATACGAGCCAACAAACCAAACCATGGTAATTTATTTCTACTTTTCAAAGGGGGGGGGGGAGCAATCACTAGGACACTATTATGATTACCTGGTCAAGCTTGGACATGTTGCTTTCCAAACCAGCAGCGGTGGTTTCATAAACCCCTTTGCGTTCCTCATATTCAACTGTCAATTCCTAAAGAAAAGTGAGCGATAACAACATTTTAGAATTGTTTTTTTTGGCAAAATGGGTCTTACTGTTGATAAGTTTATAAGCTAATCTCGTTTTATAATCTGAACCTTTATATTTTTTTGGACGTAGTTAACATCTAAAACAAATATAAGGAGCTTCTGTATTGTCTCTTTACATGAAAAGTGAATATATGCGAGTATGAGAAAAGAATCAACTAAAAGAAACAAAAATAATATTTATAGCCTGATGATGACTTCATTAAGTGGAATCAAAAAAGTTTATACGCAATGTTACTTCTTCGCGTCCCCGCATATCTTTTCTTTTTAATTTACCTGAGCCTGTTGACGCAAAGGTCGTAATTCTTTGATGACAGGGGCTAGTGAATTCTTCTTTTCTGATATGCTGTTAGTCAATTGGACAACCTGTTAAGAGAAAATATTTGAAAAAAATCACTCTCGATCATAGAATAGGTCATTAGTTTTGTAACATAGAACGGAACAACAAAATAGCACCATACCAATTGAGACATTTCTTCCAATGTTTTCCCTTTCTTCTCATCCAATTCTCCTTTCATCGTGGACACTTTCTCCAATTCTTCTTGTGCATCATGGAAACCTGATACTCCATGCTTCACTTCAAGGCCCGACTTTAAAGATAAATATCATGAAAACCTAATGAGAGATACTATAATGATTGGGATATGAGTATAAAGGTCAGTCTCGTGATATTTTAAGGCAAACGAAATTGCTTTGGTCAAAACATATATGGTAAATCATCACCGCTAAAAAAAAGGAGTGACTTAAAAGGTCAATCCATACACAAAAGGTTTGAAAAGTAGAAAATATTAAGTACTAATCTATGGACCCTTTCAGATTGAGTGTAGCCCGCCATTTTGAGGATATGTATGATATGTCCAGTGGGGTCTGGTGAAAATGAAATCAATAGGTATCCAGGGGAGGGAAGGCTTCTAGGCGGGTTTCCTTGAATGTAATCAATTTTTTGGATGTTTAGAAGAGGCACTGCAAAATTACCCCGAATGTTGGATGATGAACAAAACGTTTCCTTACTAAAAATGCTTGTGAATTATCGTCACGTGATTTGAGAATTTCTTCAGAACGACTCAACACACCAACTTCAGCTTGCAAATCCGATAGCTGCAAAAAATGAAAGGTAATAAAATTAATGTTACTATAATGAATGTATTCGGGCACAAACTAAAATGTTTCAAACGCAAGTTGGGGATACAATGTTGTAAATTGCAATAAAGTTTTCCATTGAGTGATTGACAAAGTTGACATGCGTTACCTCTTGTCGTTTCTTCTTATAAATGTTGCTGATTCCACGTAATTTGTTAACGTACCGTTTGAACTAAATGAGAATAAGTTTAGTTAACACAGTTGGCAGAGTTATCAGTTACTTTAAAGGAAGAAACTTTCGCGAGGTGAAAAAGTCGCGAAATTTTTAGGGTTTTACTTTTGCGAATGGGTCATTTGACTATATATTTCACGAGAATTAACTTTCGCAAATGGCCCATTTGACTGGGTTTCACGAGAATTAACTTTCGCGAAAAAGACTATTCGAAAATCTTGATTAGGACACTTTTATGGCTATCCATCTTTAGTAACTTACGGTATCTTAAGTAAAACCCTTCATCAAAGCTTGTTAAGTTCTTGTTGAGTAAATCCCTCCAAAAATAATGTTTTTGAAAAATTCGGGGAAAAAAAACGTTCAGCATTTTTCGCGGGAACTTACTTTTGCGATTTTGCCGAAATTTCGCGAGCTGGCGAAAGTTTCTTCTTTTAAAGTATCATAGTTTCCATACACAGAGGCATGAAAGTAGGGATCATTGTTCTTGATCAGTATAAATTTTTGTTTCAATAAAAATCATCGAGCTTAACTTCTATCTGCCACTAAAAACGTGCAGTCGAAGTTCCCTTGGAAATGCACAGCTTGTTAACTTTATCAAACAATGACATGAAAACATACCTCGTCGCCTTTCAACATTTGAACATCATCAGAGTCTTTCAATTTATCTTTTCGTTCTTCGATCTCTCCTTCTGCATTGTGATACTAAAAGAAAAGAAAAGAAAAGAAAAGTAGAAGAAATAGAAGTAAATCTTCGTGAAGATGCCAGAAATTTAAGGCGCCAGAAATTTTACTTGCCAGAAAATCCAAACTTATCCCAAATTGTCAATTTTAAGAGTGGGAGAAAGGCTTTCACTACTGATAGGCGCAACAAAGTAAATCATCGAAAAGATAATAACTGTTGACCTCATTAACAAACACTACCAACCTCATCCATAGCTTCTTGGAGATCTTCAGCAGCTGACTTCTTCTTGTTGGCGATTACTGCTGCCTGTTCAATAAACAAGATCATCGTCAAATCACGCCATAATTGCAAAAACAAAATATATGTTAAGTCGTCCTGATTGATACAATAAAAGATAAACATTCGTTCCATTTAAAGAGAGATACTATTCTTTCAATTACCTGTTGTCGAAATACAGACAATTTGTCATCGATGGGATCATTTCTCATCATCCGTTTCTCAACCAGCTGGTTCACCTCTGACGACAGTTCTTTGATCTAAAATGGCGATGCATTAGTTTATGTGTATATTATATTGTAAAAAAGTGTAATTAGCAGGTATTATGTGAAATGAGTCTCTTTTAGTGGTGCAGATCTCGATAGTGGTGCAGATCTCGATATATCTTTTGGCAAAACAGTTAAAGGGTCTAAACGATTAAAGTTTTGCATTGACCCATCTAATTAATCCACTGAACAAACAGAAGACATCATTCTTACACTTTGGTTGAGGACTTCCAGTTCATTTTGACCCATAGCAGGTTCATCAGCAACACGCTGTAGCGTTTCTATGTAATGTTTCTTACTTTCCAGCTCCTACGAAGTAATAACGAAAGCTTATTTTAAGAAATTATTTACATCATGCGTACCTGCCCCAAGAGGTTAACAATTCAATTGGCTTTTTCTTTCCTGTTAATCAAAAATGTTTAATAAGTACAGCTACAATCTAGTATAAATACAGCTCGTGCATTAAGTTCAGCTAAATGCATAATTTCTCACTGCTTACATTTAGGCCGCTTTCCACTCAGCTTTTTTGGTCGCCTAACTGATATGCACAGCACATGAGCTCATGATCTCTGAGCACATTTCTCCTTCAACTCATTCATAAAAGATAAGTGCAAATTTATTTTTCTTCGGGTTAATTGAAAACCTGGCCTACCTCTATGGCTCGGCAACAAAAATATTCATAAAACCATAAAATAGAAAACCTTTCAGTTCGATTAGACAAAGAAAATTGTTCATACTCAATACGATGCAGGTACTAGAAATATATATAAATTGATGCCCCCAAGAAGCACACGAGGTAGCGTTGAGGTCTGTTATAGAGCAATGAGGAAATTAATTTTTCTTTTGTTATTTTCTTGACAAAATGAGACGGGTCAACAAATATGTCAATGCAAAATAATGAAATTGTTCATGCTGAATAGAATATGATGCAGAAAATACATGTGGATATAAATGTGAAAAGCATGTGCGCCTCTAGAAGAGCGGTTTAAGAGGGATTTATATTTTTTATTGTTTATTGTGGATTTTCCTTGGATTTTCCCATTGTTAATTCTTTTGTCTTCTGAAGTATCTTGATATTACATTGAAAACATAACGTATTTCAGTCCTAGTTTCGCGAATATTTGCTAGGCCATAGAGTAGGCCATATGGGATATGGCCGAGACATAGAGGTAGGTCATATAGGCCAGGTTTTCAACTAACCCTTTTTCTTCTTTCTATTGGGCCAATTCACACTGTGATTTTCCTTGATATGATTAAAACTGAACAATAGAAGGAGAAGTTAATCATATCGGATTAAATTACTAAAGTGTGAACGCATCAAATAATGGGAATATCATAAAGGCAGGGCACATCCCATTGTTTTTACTCAAACGCTAACCCAGCAAATGGGTGCAATTTCGATGATTAGTACAAAAGAATCTTCGAGTGGCTATAGTTAAAAAGCACGAGCTACAGTAGATGGCCCCCAGAATGTAGGTTTGTTGAAATTCAAGAATAATTCAAATTTCCTGACGACAGAGAGGTTTACGAAATGTTCTTTTGGCTTCGTTTGTTTAGTATCAATGTTGTCTTTGAGAACAAAACATTTTTTATGCTAAAATATATTTATCTGGCAAATAATAAGGGGTTAATGTACGAATGACAAAGCAAAAATCAGTAAAGAATTACTCTTATTTGATTCTGCAAACCGGTATTGAAAATAACTCGACATAATGGGGTAAGGTACATTTATACATCCAATTGCAACAAAAAAATTCCAATCTGTTGATCTGATATGATAGTAAAACTAAACGTAAGTACAGCTAATGAAAGTTGACCAACTAAAATTTCAACTAGTTAGAGTTGAAAGCAGTTTTCCACTAGTTAGAGGTCCCACTTTAGAGGTCTCACTTTACAAATTTAGAGGTCCCACTTTAGGGGTCCCGGGGTCCACGTCCCGGTTGTACAATGTGCCATAGAAAAAGCCTTTGAAGAGTTGTACATGTTGAAAACTTATCACTTGCAAAGTTTATGTCAAAAGAAGCAATGTGATGGGTATTATTTTGCAAATACGAGTTTTGTGAGTTGCAACTCGGCCTTTTATATCTTAATTTATAGGGACTGTTGATCAACTAACAGTCAGTTTAAGAGTAAATCCTTATGGACTAGACCAAAAGCAATCGGCTCAAGCCAAAATATGACTTCAGGAAGGTTTTAAATTCGATCAACGCGGAACAACTCGACATAACTCTTACTTTGAGAAACTCGAGTTTTATCAACTCAAAATAAATCTTCAATTAAAGGATAACTTGAAACTAGTCTTCGGAACTCGTAACCCATAAGCTAAATAACTCGTAAACTAAAATTCAACTCGGAAGTGTGATTTGAGCCTTCTAGGCCATCCTAATTATGCATTATGCATTTTGCGTTATGCAGTACGAGTAGGTATTATGCATTATGCGTTATGTAATATTCGTTATGCATTATGCATTTTGTACTTGGCCAACAGAGAATATTGAAAGTACTCTTTAAAACAGAAGTTGAATGATTTGGCTCCTGCTCATTTCTTCAAAGAAATTCTGGTTACGTTCCCATTTCCAAACAGCACGTTCTACCCGAGACTTTTTCATTACGAGCACCAAGCCAATAATTGCTCACGTGATTTGTTTTTGTCTTTCCCCAGGAGGGGGGGGGGGGGTTTCGAGGTTCTGACAAAACCCAGGTCCACTGTAAGGGTAGGAAATTGAGAACATTTGGAAAACTTTTGCTAAAACTGGGAGAAAATGGCAGAAAAATGCACTGTAAGGGTCGGTATTTCAGCAAATTTTGCACCTCACTTCACTGAAGGGTTGGTTCTTCAGCAAATTTTGCACTGCATTGTAAAGATCCGATTTTGAAACCCCAATTTTTGTCCGAACGGCGTACGGTAGTTTTGAGATCGACTGCCCCCGGTGTCTTCCTTCCGGAAATTTGCATCACATTTAGAATGTGTATGACAAAATAATTCTTGGAGCAAAAAGTTGCTGCAAACACTCCCACCTCAATTTTTTCAGGAATCAGAAAAAGATCGAAAAACTTTTGTGTATGCATGCGTACTAATATGAGTTTCTAATTTAGAGGAATCACCGATGATTTTCTCCCGTTTATAAAAAAAACAGTTAATCACTGATTAAGAGAATTTGTTGCTTCAAAAAGAACAATAGAAGAGCCGCACAGCTCCGCGCAAAAAGTTGCCTATTTTCAACTTTGGTCGCAAAGCTCGCCGTTCAAAGAGACCGTGTTAAAAGCCTTAATTTATTTAATTATTAAGAAAGATGCACGCCAAAGAGATGAAGATGGAAAGATTATGTGGCATTGAAGTGTTTAAGGATCCACATGGATTAAGCATTTAAGTCAAGTCAAGTTAATAAGAACTCAAATAGAATACTAGAAACATTTTATTCGGTAAGGAGATGAGATGCATTAGTGAATTCTTACTTTAGGTATTTTTTCAGTGGTCAGATAAACGTTGACTTGATTTTCTTCTTCCAGACGTTTGATCAAACCTGATATGTTCAAAACAAAAATAATTTCATGCATGAAAAAGTTGTCCAGGAGCCCTTGGTGAATTTAGCGCTTGGTAAAGGTATTTAATGCTTTTTATTGACAATTTAGGTACTAAATGGGGTAAAAACATTTCTAAAAATCTCTCCTTCAAAATCCATTAACACATTTCAGGCTAAATAAAATCTTGAAAATCCTTAGCAGCCTACGAAGTTGGGGAGTGTCAATGAAATAATTCAAATATTCGTTGGTTGCTTCATCAGTTTACGGTTGCTAAATTGCTATATTGCTTAGTTTTTTGGCGATTTTAAGGGCTGAAGCCTTTTCCAAGCTGATTGTTTTAAAACGTGTGTAAAATATATATCATTATGTATAAGTTCCCCATTGGGAACGAGTAGCTTAGATTGGATAATCGATTAGAATAGGGTAAAGACTTCCTCGCTCCTTGCTCATCACACAAAAGCTAATTTACTGCATGAAAGTTTTCGCAGTTTCGCGGTCAAGTTTGAAACTACAGTCGAAGCTCCAATTAGCGGACACCCCAAAAGGCGGACAGCTCTGATTAGCGGACAGATTATTTCCCCCGAATTGAGAGCTTATATTACCAAACGTTCCAAAAGGTGGACAGCTCCAATTAGCGGACACCAAGTCGAATTCCCGATAGTGTCCGCCGCTAATTAGAGCTTCAACTGTAAAATGTCGCGAAAAATGCATTTGAAGCTCGACCGCGAAATTTAAATGCCGCGACATGCAATTTTTTCAAAAAAAAACACGAAATATTCATGTAATAAAGTACTTTCTAGTGTAAATTACTTTTTTTCTCCTTTGTTAATCGTGACTTATCGTTAATTGCACTCGATAAGAGGCGAGTACTTGATTATACCACTTAATCATAAGTAAAAAATACAGGAGAAAAAAAGTTCTAGGAAATAAAAAATAACTTACCGTGTTTGTATTTGATAAAGAAACACTATTTTATTAAGAGAATACATATGTCAACAATGACATGTTTGATGAAGTTCAAAGGGCCTTCTCTTATATTCAGAAACAGTTTTTTCCAATCAGGAAATGTTTCGCTCAGTTCGCGCGAAAGTGGCGGCGCCTTAATCCTGTATTACACCGAAGAATTCAGGGCATGTGAAAATTTTAGGGCATGTGAAAAACTCAGGACACGCGAGGCACTAGGGCACGTGATTTAGCAGACTCTGTAGCAAGCCGGTTTCCCACTAATTTTGTTCATCATTAGGACTGTAATCTAATAAACAAAGATTATGGTATTTCGATTCTTTTCGCCAATTTTGATGGCGCAGTAATTGTATATCATTAAAAAATCTACAAAGAAATGCTAAACTATTAGAGAGGATTAAAAAAAAAGACGCATTCTTACCATCAGGGGTGATTCCAATACTGGAAGCCTTTAAATCACGAATTTGCATCTGCATTCGGTTAATCTTCTGTTCCGCATGACTCAACTGTATGTATGTGTGTAAGAAAGAAAGTCAAACAATTTTTATGTCGTTATGTGGGTATACCTACCATATTGTATCGTAAAAGTAAAATAAAATTTTCGCGCACAAGCTGATTTTCTTGGTTTTAAAGTTACTAATTTTCGCGCACGCGATAACTATTTCTCTTTTCTCCAGCAAAACACAAATATGATCGAATCGTTTTAGATGGATTGTAAACCTTTTTATTCCGAAATAAAATGTTGTGCACTTTTAGGTTGCGCGTAATTTGGTAGAAATTTTCGTGCGTATTCATTTTCTTTGGAATAAAAGGGGTACCTTAAGGGAAGAAATTTTTGCGGAATTTAATTTCGCGGTTTTGGGTGTCAACCGCGAAATTAAATTCCGCGAAACACATAAAATCTTGAATTTTGAAATTTTACCCCTAAATTTGGCGTTTGAACCGCGAAATTAAATGCCGCGAAAATTTCTTCCCGCGAAAATTTCTTCCCTTAAGGTATTCATTTTCGCGCACGCGATGTCTATTAAAAAAATATATATGACCGAATCGTTTTAGATGGATTTAAACCTTTTTGCCGAAAATAAGGTATAAATCTTTGCACATCGCCAGCCTGCGCGTATTTTTAGTACTAACTTTCACAGATTTTAGAACCTTTGTGCGAAAAAATGCGCGAAAATTAGTGCGCATGAAGAATTCTACCTTTAAGGTATGTTTGTGTTTGTGTGGTAAAGCGTCCGTTTGACTACTAGCAAACGTGCTTCTTGAAAGGTTGCAAAATTTAAAAAGTAAATCGTGTAGGTCTAAAAAAGTAGAATCAGAATTGAAAAGCTTTTTTGCTTCTATAGATTATAGATTAGGTTCACTGGTAAAAAAAAAATATATATGAAAGAAAATATGAAAAAAAGCCACATGCTGAATGGGCCTACCTAACAGTGAAGGTCAGATGATCAGACAGAAAAAAAAAACATAAAGATAGAGTAACCAAAGGGAAAATAGTTAATAAGAAATAATTGGTAAACCTGAAACCGTTAACACGGTTTAAAATTTTTTATCTTGGATCAAAACAAAAAAAT
>JAUJPO010065024.1:0-12557 GCA_032270745.1 Tiaropsis multicirrata | reverse complement strand
GAGAGCTATGCTAAACAGAAACGGATGGAAAGATGTTGTCAAAAGAATCCGAGCAAGCTCGACGCAGTAAGTAAGTATGACCTTACCAACATGGTTGGGGCCGACGGAACCAGAAAACCTAATAAAATGGCCTTGAATAAGAAACCAAATAAAGTCTCGCTGTACAATCACACAAAGACATTAGATTTCACAATCACGCCAAAGAGGGTATGGAGCTGCCGAATTGATCCCATTGAAGTTTTCCGTAGTAAAGTCTCTTAAACGAGTTTGGAGAACGAAGCATCGAGACAAAAGTTTGTCTCTTCTATTCAAGCAATTTTTAGCGACTTTTGTACTAAAGAACAAGATGGTCGTTTAATCTGTGCAGGTTGTTTGTTTTGCCGTATATTCCCCGTGGAATAGATACCGGGTCTTCTGTGTACAGACAATATTACGCTTATGAGATACAGTCGAAGCTCTAATTAGCGACCACCATAGGGAATTCGACTTGGTGTTCGATAATTGGAGCTGTCCCCCTTTTGGAACTTTTGGTAATAGAAGCTCTAATGGTCGGGGAAAAAGTCTTTCCGCTAATCAGAGCCGTCCGCCTTTTGGGTTGTCCGCTAATTGGAACTTCGACTGTATTCCATTATATGTTGACATTTTCAAAGAGATTTTTTGTATCATTAAATTTTCTGGCTGTCTAAGGTAAGTACTACAAAACTGTTTTCTTTAGACATAATTTGTTTTGTTTGTGGAGGATGGGGATGTCCTTCGGTTAATGTGTCGCTTCACCAATATATTTTTCAAACAGTTTCATAATTTTTAATTTCATAATTCTTTTCGTATATAGCTAACCTACAGTTGCCCGCTTCTATTTATTATCTGATAATGAGGCTGAATATTTGAGTCTTATATTTGCCTTGTCTGTATACCAGATGCGATATGTATGGAAAATTCATTCCAGTTCATTTCCGTTCCCATTCGTAATTTTTAGTTTGATATTTTCAAATTAGGCGTAAACAAAACGTGGTAAATTACCTCAGTTTTGTTACAAAAATTTACTAAAAAATTGAGCTTTCTTATTAAATTTTGAATTTAACATTCGCCAAATTAATAAAACAATGAGGATAAAACTACTGTTCGGGGGTGTAAAATATCCGGGGAGAAAATTATGAGAAAATAGATTATATTCATGATATGCATAATCTGAAACATGTTGATTCTGAAACCTTATTATGGTATGCGAAGGAAGTTGAGTAGTCTCATTCTTGAATCGCAATTAATTCTATACAAATATTACTTGTGGTGAAAAGCTCATCTGTGATTTTTGTTTTGAAGACTTTTTTTGTTTTGATAATCTACCTACTACCCACTGTTTGTGGTTTAAAATGAGAAAAAGATAATAGGCATCTTCACGATTGCAATGTTTTATATTGATTGTGTTTTTGGTGGCTGCTGTTCTGTTTTGTTTTGTTTTGTTTTGTTTTCATATTTGGTTTGCAGTGATAGACCTTTTCATAAATTACGTCACGTGCAACAACTGCCTCGTTTTGAATTGAGCGCTATGGTAACTGAATCCCAAGGGACCTTATCAAAGCTTGACTCCATTGATAAATGTGTCATTTTAGTCTCGTGAGACATAATCATTTGGTAATTGTATGAAAACGAGGCAATCGTTGCTTCTTACGTAATTTATGAAAAGCTCTATTGTATATACGTGTTATACTCAGGTACGGAGCGTTGTTTTAGCGTCCAAATAACGTTGTTTCAACGTCAGCACGTTTTTCGGCCGTTGAAATAACGTTGTGGGTGACTGATCTCTATCTTAATCCACTGGATCTCAATATTAGATGTTGTCAAAAATGGACACCATTTTAAGGAAAATTAGGAAATAGACTATACACAGTGAATCATAGTCATAGAGGTCAGTTATAGACTGCCCCAATATTTTTGATAATGCCAAAATTATTCTCGATAATTTCTCTTCAATAGACTCTATCTACAGATTTTTCGATCCCTTATAGAAAGTGACTTATCAAACATCTGCTGCTAAGATAGAATACGTATGCCAACAGACACAAGACGTGTTTACGTGAAAAAAACGTTGAAAAAACATCTTGTGACTTCTGGGTGGGTACTTAGCGGGATATTCTGCAAATGGGAACCAGAAATCTTTCACATTAGAAAATACGAAGAGTTTAAACAACAACATCTCGCCGTATATAGCATAGTGAAGCACAATTACTCAACTAATTGTTGGCAGGAAATTAATAATTTCCGGGTAAGTTTTTGACAGACTCTGCTATGGTTGCGTTGAGGAAGTAACTGCAAGGTGCGGGCAACCAATATATGCAATTGTTACTTAGTTGCAGAGCCAAACCAAATTATATTTCTTAGGATATTGAAACGAAATTATTAATTATTTGTTATTATAGCGCTCCTCGTGTATCATTTGCTGAATTTATTTTTTTAATTACTTGTCAACCAGGACCAAGCAGACACGAAACGTTGTTTCAACGTCAAAAAACGTTGTTTTAACGTCAGAACGTTGTTTCAACGTCAGAACGTCCAAAAAACGTTGTTCGGTATTTGTTGAGTATTTATATAATAAGATGTCTTGAATTCGGTCGCCAATCTGTGTTCGGACGCTCGCTTTATAATTTTCCCATTGCTGACTACTTTATTGCATGAAAATTTCGCGGACATTTTAATTTCCCGGTATCCAAGAGTAAAAGTGTATTTCGTTGTGTTTTTAATAAATTATTCGGATAAATTCTCAGAATTTTGCGGGTTTTTTTGCTAAAAATTGCATTTCGCAGCGTTTTAATTTCACGGTTTTTCGAATTCGACCGCAAAACCGTGAAATTTTCATGCAATAAAGTACCTGGTAGCCTAGCATCTAGACGACTAGAAATAAATATAGTAAGCAAGGAAGACGAGGTATTGAACAAAAATTTATTGGCTTCAAGAATATAAGAATATACAACTTTTGGCGTATCGAATAATATGACGTCATAATCGACTCCAGTCTAAGTAACAGGGCCATCTTTGTCTTCCGAATATTATCGCAGTTACTATGGTGACTAATGAATAATTTTCTTATCATGTAAATAAGTCTATAATGAAGTGGTGAGAAATCGTAAGTAGATGATAATATTGGTGTGTCTAAACACCACACCACACCACAAGATAAGACACGACAATTAAAAACTATTGCATACAACATAATTAGGCTCATTAGGCCTGTGGTCAGTAACAAACTGTTCATTTCACTCGCTGTATGTACACTCTTCATTCTTAATAAAAAGCAGTAAATTTCAGGCTCGGATGTTCTTAACTTTGATCCACATTTTCTACAAAATTCCCTCTCACCCTTAAGCCTAAAAAGTGCCAGAAATGCCTGAAAAATTTAGGCCTGCTACTGGAACTTCTAACAAACGAAAAAGTCAATATCTGGATTTAGTACGCGTCTTTTAAATAAATTGGCGAATCGATGTAAAGTGGTCAATGAAAAAAAAGATAAATTTTAAACGATCATAAGAGAAAAAAAAACATCTAAAAACATTAAAGGCTTTTACAAAAATTGTAAGAACAACGCCTTCTCATTAAAAACTTCAAATGACAATGCTAGTAGCATGAGAGATAGACAAAGGTTTTGGTACCACTCTTTTCATACTCTTTCTAAATGAATGTGGTTTATGTGCCTTAAAATGAGATGGTTTAGAGTCATAGCAAAAAAAAACTGGAACTATTTTTGAGATTTTCCGACATTCTTCCTGTCACCATTGACGGAGCGAGTATAAAGCCTTTCTTCCGGCCTCAATAACAATAGTTCGTATTTTTACTTATTCAAATCACCAGTTATCTTGGTGCATTTTTACATGGTTTCGGTGAAAAATCCTTTGTTGGACATGTATCGAATGAAATATCCAATGTTGTAAAAACCAAAGACAAGAGGAAACATAACACGCGAGATAGCATCTATTTTCTTGGAGATGTTTGGCTTCTTGATGTTTTCAGTCAACCGCTTCTTGATGTCGCCATTTTGTTTGAAAGCATTGACAGCAAACAGCCTTCGACGTACCCTTATTGAGAAATCGCCTTTCATTTCTGCCGTCGTGTTGATGTGGTGAGAACCAGGTTGTCTGTTTTCTTCGGTGTGGTTTAGGCTGGTTTCTTCATGCGCAGGTTTCTTCTTCTTGTAAATGAGACCATTTTCAATGTTGGTGCTTTCAATCATTTCGTTTTCATCATCACCTTCTGAATGATCACAACTCTGCAAATATGAGAAAAAACTTTGATTTAAAAGGGAACCCGACAGGCACACAACGTTATTCCAACATTGTTTCAACGTCCTAATAACATTCTGAAGTTGAAACAGCGTTTTGTGCCTGACGGGAAGTGATTTTAAAACGACGACATTCTACCGTGTACCTGTCTTTTGTCAGAACCTTGAAAAAACCGCAGCACATACCGTATGTCGGACGTCTCATTTAGTTTTAATATTTACTGTTCGAAATTGAGATTACGGTTTCAAAACGAAAAGTGGCGTGAATGTTAATTTTGCGATGACTGGGTGATCATATTAGTTACATGGATGGATATAATGATCTAAATCTTTCAGAAAGTCTTTCCAAAGTTGTCTTTCCAATTTCTCAATCGTGGAAACAGCTCGTTTGTTAGCATTTTGAATATTAAAGAAGAAGCATAAACAACCCCTCATGTACCTATTTTAACCACTAGACTATATCAATCATTTTGCACTGAGGAGTTGATTAACAACTCATGTTAAATACTCTTGTTGTCTTTGCATTTTTTAAAAAAAGGAAAAAGATATCGAATCGTAACCAACACCTAGAACTCGTGATCTAAGCCAAGCTAAGCCAAGCCATATCCTTTCTATACCAATAATATTTGTATCTAAAGTCCCTTTTAGCAGATAGTACACTTACTTAAACTTTCTTAATTTTGGCTAATGTTTAGATATTTGTGAGTCGTGAATTCTTGAAGACACGAAAGTTTCTGACATTAAAATAAATCAAGCTCAATTTGTTCGAATACGATTCATTTTTTTTCAAAGAATTTGTTGGAATTCACACATCCATTATACCTCTTTGCAGTCTTGCGACGAGAACCTCATCCAGTGCCAGTACACAAAAACCGTTTCAACAAGCGCCATGGAGATCAACAACAAAGCGCAGATCATGTACCAATCGATGGCTTTGATGTACGAAACTTTTGGTAAAGAACCGTTGACGTAACCCAACAAGAAGATCATGGTTAGGATCAGCGTCACTCCGATTGCCAACCGATCACCGATTTGATCAGGATTGATGAAAAAGATGATCCAGGATAGGAGGACGAGAATCATACAAGGCACGTAGACTTGAAGAACGTAGAAGCCTTGTTGGCGCTTAATTTCGATGGTCACTTCCATGATGGTGAAATTACCTGGAAGCAACAAAGAGAGATGGGAATGAGAGGTTTGTGAACATTTTTATTTTTCATTCTCAGAACCGTTGTTTCAACGTCAGAATGTTATTTGGACGTTGAAAGAACATTGAAAAAACTGCTGGGATTTGAGATACTCGCTCCCCCCCCCCTCCTTCATGTATTTTTCTTAATGAACCAACCATATTCTAGATCTTCTGGACTAGTTTAAAGAAAATCCAGGACCATCTGTTAAAAGTCTCATAGTTTTTGTAAAAAAATACAAAAAAATTCAAAACACCGACCCTATCAGAGCAAATCTTTTGATTTGAATTTTGATGATTTTGGGACCCTTTCGGAGACTTTAAAGCTTCAAAAAAAGGTTCCCTGACCGGCTGCACGTCCCCATACCCTAGGTGCCCCACCCCCGGATGTTGGGTATTGAGGAGTCTGGTCCGCACATACCCGACATCCCTTAACTATTACCTCCCTCCCCTCCCCCACACACACAAGAGCACAAGAGGAAGTCTCCCAGAAAGAATCTTTGTTTGCATGATTACCTGCAAGATAGTTTCCGATGCGTGTTCCTTTTTGCACGTTATCAGTGACAGTGAATTGTTGAAGTTGTATTTCTTTCATTTTCGGATCGCGTGCCCAGTTAAGTTGCATATATGAGTTGTTGTGTGCGTCTGATGGGGAAAAGTAAAAGGAAGAAAGTAAGATTTAGTAATTTTTTTCCATGCCATTTCGCCTCCTGAAAAGGTAGTTTTACTGAACCGCAGTCCTTTGACTACAGCTCAAGACCATATGAAAATCCATTTCTAACGGTACCAAAATTTCCGTCTTTCTCTCACCGCCAAGGCGGACATTTATTTAAAAAAAACTGCGGATTTTAAGGGTTAAGACTAAGAAAATCATCTTATCAATGTCGTTGCCTCTACATGAGAAAGTCTTGCAGAATCTGTTTTCTTTTTCTATCGCATCATCATGGAAAGCTTTATGGATCCGGAAATTTTGTAAGGCCTGGTAGACGCCTGTTACTGTAGATCCTCATGTGGAATTTTATTGGTCAAAACTTAGTAAAAAATTCACTGGTCTGGCAATGTATTGATATATAACTTTTTCTTAACTTTTTCTTTGTTTAAAACAAAAGTCAAATGTCAACTTGCTCACTTATGTTATTGATCACGTTACCAACATTTTCTTTTGTGATTGGTCTATTTTTTGATCACATGATCGAAAAGTGAGCAAAACAAACCAATTTCAAAAAGTTAAAAATGTAATACAAAAGACTTTCAGACCAGGGTTTTTAGACTGACTACCTTATCGGACAAAATAATGTCGGACATAAGTAACAAAATCTCTTGGAGGTGATTAAAATTATGTCCGACGAATAATCTAGTCCCATGAAAGATTTGCCTGTCCCAAACCCTCACAGCGAGACAATTTTCAAAAAAATCTTGCCGTGGGTGTGGGCAAGGATTATAACGTTTAGACGATTTTCTTGTGTTGCTAGAACCCCAGATCTAGGGTTCTGGATACAATGGAGTGTTTTACAAATTCATCACGCGTTTGAAAATTCTTTCTTTGTTTATGAAATGTCATTTCTTAATTACATGTATTTTTGTTGAAAACAATTAACGTGAGAATCAACTTTTTTATTGCATGTGTCATAAAAAGCTAAAAATAGTTAAACTTTGTATATAACAATATCCCAAGAGAATCGACGTGGCTATCTTTTCCAAATGACGATAAAACGAAATGCACTCCACGTAGAGACTTTTTGAAAGCACACAAAATTCTTTCTTAACGTAACCCTACCATATCATCAGCTACATAAAGAATTAGGGTTTGGTACAGGCTAACGGAAATATGTCTGAATTTTTTTGTCCGATAAAGTATGGTCAAAACTATTAAATGGAACTTACAGCTTGAGATTTCCAATTTACATCGATGCCAATCAAATGGAAAATGTCGTAAACTCATTCGACAAGTTGGTGATAATGTAACACTGAACAAAAAAACAAGAACAAGTTTACATCCGATATCGGATGAGGAAAGTAAACGCATTTAGTTTACCTTAATGGGATTGATTTTCGCGGGGATTTATTTTTGCGAATTGGAAAATTAAAGATTTCATGAGGATTTTAGTTCGCGAATTTGCCTTTCTTTAACTTAATTTTTTTCATTTTCCTAGGGGTTTTCGGCAAATAGCATTAAATAAAAAATTCGCGAAAATGACAAAATTCGCGAAATCTTAAAAATTTATCCCCTCAAGGTAAGCTAAATGAACGCAACAAGAGGTGTACCTGTTTCCCAATAGCGAGGTTACGCAAGAAGTTATATTTAGGACGTTAGTCGGCCTGTACATAGATTCAGAAGAATTACACATACACCCCTGTCTCAGTGACCCGGTGGGAATTCTTTTTCCAGTTGGGATAAATAAAAAAACATAAAATCCAATGGGGTTTATCAAATGCGGAATTTTTCCACTGGGGATACAAAACTATATTGTTCTTTGTTCAAAATATTGGTGGGGATTAGACAAAAAAAGTCGATCAAAATTTAGTGGGGATATAAAGATTTTTACGTTGTTCAATGAGGATAGGCCTTTTTCCAGTGGGGACGAATTTCGATGCTATTTTTCCACCGGGGACGATTTTTGGGCCTGTATTTCCAGTGGGTAGGGGGTCCCACCGGGTCTGTGAAACGGGGGTGTACACATGCTTCTAAACTTACTAACTTACTACGTAACCTCGCTACGTAATCACGTAAATCTCTCTGTTTAGTTTAAGCGTTTTATTTAGGGTCGATACGCTGTCGAGATTCTTGAGGTATTTATTATCAATAGAATACATTTTAAAATTTATATCTTCTTAACCAGACGAAAATCTTTAATTTCACCAAACGCGGCCCAAACGTCATGCAAAAATTTTGTTCAGAATTTCCATGTTCTTTTTCTAAAGTTAATAACATGAGCTCCTAGATTCCAATAAAGTTTAGACTGAATGCAATGTCATATGCCTTCAAAAACAAACATTTTTATCATCCTTACGATTGACTATAATACATCTTTCCATTTGGGTTTATTCTCAACTGAAACTCATTGCTATTTCCACTTAGACTAGGATTTTTACAGTTTACGCAATAAGGATCAGGGAGAAATATTTTGGAGCGGTCGCGTAACACGACGCTGTGGTTTCGAATGTTTGCAAGACGTTCGTCCTCCCATTCCAAAATAAGGTATGCGTGAATCGTATATTCCTGAAAGAAAATATTGAAGTATAGAAGTAAGCTTTTTCTATGCGTGATCGTATATTCCTGAAAGAAAATATAACATTGAAATAATATAGAATTGGGAATATCGAATTTTTTCAGAATTGTTTTTGCATTGGATGGAGGATACAAGATTTTCTCATAATTTACTCTCGGACATTTTACGAATTTTCAACCCTCGGACAAGCGTTGTTTTGATCTCTCTTGGACATCCAAAATTGTCCCCCGAACATCACTAATACAGCCCCGAAGATGGCTCTGAATTTCACTTTACCCCCAGACACATATCTTCCAGCCCGACACATTTTTTTTCTGGAGCAGCCCATTCAGCGTTGAATATTTCATGAAAAACATGGCTTTGATTTGTCCGAAGTGTAAAGAAAGATGGTACAAGCAGTATAGAAAGTCTTTGAGAAATGCATGGATTTATTAGCTCTAGAAAGGAGCGTTGTCGTCAACACATGATATTTGTGTATTCCCAAAGGACCCAAAGGGGGACACGCATCGATATAGTTAAATGCGGGTTTCCTAGCTAGATTACTCTACTACGTAAAGAAAAAGAGGATTGATTGATAAATGAAATGATTTTCGAATGTGTTTTCGAATTAATCGAGTATAAGAAATAATGTGATTTCTAGTGCAGAATTCCCAAAAAGAATCCACTATTTGGAGGCATTTTATCTATACACAAATTGTACTCTAGGCAAACTTCATTCTTGTCCGTATTTTGGCTCAGAACGAAAAATTTATCAGTGCAAAGTCAACGTTACAAGACGCGGTAGAGCCTTTATACTTACCATAGCTTAGAGATCAAGGAAGAGTCTTAAACTTACCATAAGCTTAGAGGTCAAGGAAGAGTCTTAAACTTACCATAGCTTAGAGGTCAAGGAAGAGCCTTAAACTTACCAATAGCTTAGAGATCAAGGAAAAGCCTTAAACTTACCATAGCTTAGAGGTCAAGGAAGAGCCTTAAGCTTACCATAGCTTAGAGATCAAGGAAGAGCCTTATACTTACCATAGAGGTCAAGGAAGAGCCTTATACTTACCATAGCTTATAGGTCAAGGAAGAGCCTTAAACTTACCATAGCTTAGAGATCAAGGAAGAGCCTTATACTTACCATAGCTTAGAGGTCAAGGAAAAGCCTTACTTGCCATAGCTTAAAGGTCAAGGAAGAGCCTTAAACTTACCATAGCTGAGAGGTCAATACTGATAACAGATTCGATCCAAAATGTCATGTTGACATGCATAGTTTCACCTAAGACGAAGAAGAAAAATCCAATTTCTTTTATGGTTGATACTCGAACACACTCTGCCGAACATACAATTGGATCACCACTAGTCTCGATTTCCAGGCCATTATTTACCCATTGGAAATATCAAATAAAAGCCGTACGGAAGAATAATGGTCTGGAAACATTGCTCACTTTTGACGATTTTGAGGTTTTTCATATCAAATGGAAGATATTTCTTTAAAGGATAAGGGTAAAATATTTTTTTCCTCATATTGTTCTTTATAAAAGGTTATTTTTGATAAAAGAAAGAAAAAAATGTTTTATGCATAATAAAAGAAAAAATGAGACTAGACTACTAAGTTTGTCTTTTTTTTCGTCTTTTTAACCTTTTTTGCTTCTTTTTACATATGTAGTTGTTTATGTGAAATTAGTAGTCTAGATGTAGACTATGACAACACGCATGCGCGTACGTCGGGTACCAGAACATATATCAGTAGACACATGGCGTTCAACGTTCTTTCAACGTCCAAATAATAGTTGGACGTTAGGCGAGTCCAAGTTCATTTGTTGTTTTACAGGCCAAGCAACTCAAAGGGACAAAAGTGCGAAATAGAAAATTGGAAGACACGGAAAGGGTGAATTCGTGGGGGAAAATGAAAAATTGAATATACAATTCTCAAAAACTCAAAAAAGCTACCAAAATTGGCAGTCGGCAACAATGAAAATAAATGTAAAGGACTACCAAAATTCAACTTTATTTTTATTTAGATTGTTTCGAATTTTAGGGTCGGGCGGGCCCGTAAAACAACTTATCAAGTTGGTCTCGCCTTATAAGTAATTTAAATTAATTTATTTAATATTTTACACCATAGCGTATTTTGCGATTACTATTTTTTATACTGGACACGTTGCTAAAAATAGCCTCCTATTTTCTCCTCCTTAGGACAAAAAATAACGCGATTACCTGAAACGTTTTTATATACAACAATTGCATCGACGCCAAGCTTCTTAACGATCAGAACCTTTTTTGATAAACTAATGCATTGAGGTTTAGAAAATCAACCTGCATATACATATCTTCATTATTCGTAAGAAACCATGAAACTAGAAAGAAAAAGGTAACCAGATAAAAGGCTTATGGTTTGACTTTAGTTTACCATTCAAAATTTGTCTCTACATGGACCACCAGCACTTTTATGCTTTCCTTACTGTCAAAACATCTGTGGTTCATCCCCTAATCGAGAATCGAAGGTCGAAAAGTGGACCGACCAAGAGTTTTTGGAAATTTGTCAGAGACTTCAGACATTCAAAAAAGCTACCCCGACGCGATTTTCCCTTTGTGCTCCCGGGCTAATCTCTACTTTAATCCCAAATCAAAGATATCATAAGAGGACTTGAAAATTTTAAATATCACTCATATTTCTTTTTCACCTAATAGTACGCAAAATCGAACTTACATTGACATCTAGCTCTCATAATCTTGTTATAACGACTGTTATATAGTCAGTGGCTATAGATAGCTTGGTTTATAGTACTTTATCTATTTAGTTTAGTAGTTTATATAAATATTTCTATATGATGAATTCAAAAATATTTTCTTAATGTCTATGATCGTCAATTTATCCAAGTCATTATATAGAACCAAAACAGCCTTTATACAGGTGATTCCTATTTTAGGGAAGAACTCAACCCGGGGCGTTTGGTCGGATATTACATTTTCAATTCATCCTTCAAGCTTACATTTTATCTCCCTCTTATAATATCTTTGACCATTCGAAAGCTTTCATAAAGGATGAGAGTTTACATTAGATTGATTCGGGCATCGTTCAAAAGCTCCCTTTTTTAACTACAAGAATATGTTTTTATAAGCATAACGTTTATACCGAGAGTCAAATCACGCCAGTTGTAAGTGATTTTAACCAAGGTCAACTAAGCTTCGAATAGTATAAAAAAGATATTCGATAAAAAAATCAACTGTATCGTCAAAGTCCTTTCCTTTTGTGTAGTGTAGTTGGTTTAAAAAATTGCCACCAAAATTTCAACAGTTTTATTTTTGTTGATCATTTTCCTCATCAATCCTTTGTTTTCTTCTTTTTCTTCTTCTTTTTCACTGGAGAAGAGTCTTCATTCGAATGTTTATTTTCATTTTTCTCAGTCTCTAATTCTTCAATGTCTTCCCCTTTTTGTACTTTCGATTTTCGTTTTTTCTTTTTCTTATGCTTTTCATATGATTTCTCCTCCTCATCCACTTGGTGTTCTGAACGAGCTATTTCCATTAAACGTTTTTCTTGTGATGTTTTATTCTTTTTGTTCGATTCTTTTGTCTTCATTGGTTCATCTGGAGTTAAAAGAAGAGAAGGGAATTAAGAACATCTTGAGAACGTGCCACTGTTGTTTCGACTGGAAGGTAGAATTTCTCAAGCTTTAATAAAAGATGTTATTACAGTTGTCTCGAGACAACGCATTTCTTTGTTATTTGGGTTTATATATATTAAGAACATCTTAAGAACGTACCAAAGCTGAAATAAAGAAGAAAAAAAATTTCAACTGCAAGGGAGGATTTCTCAAGCTTTAATAAAAGATGTTATTACAGTTGTCTCGAGACAACGCATTTCTTTGTTATTTGGGTTTATATA
>JAUJPO010065013.1:0-12559 GCA_032270745.1 Tiaropsis multicirrata | reverse complement strand
AAGAGGATGAGATTCAGCATTGAAGTATGAGAAAGTAATAATTCTGAGGCATTTCTTTTGAAGTTTCCCTATTCTAGAGTTTTGAGATAGACTTTGACCCCATACAATGGATGCATAGGATAGATGTGAGTGAAATATTGCATAGTAGATTGTTTTTAGTAAAGATAAAGGCATAAAGTGTCTTAGTTTTGCTAGTATACCATTTGCTCTACTTAGCTTCGATGCCAGAAGATTAAAATGGTAATTCCAAGAAAGAAATTCATCGAGAAGAACACCCAGATATTTTACATGAGATGAAAAAGTCAAGATATGATCGTCAATTTTAAGTTTAAAAGTATGTGTAATACTCTTGTTCCTACTTCTGAACAACAATACTTCAGTTTTATTTGAATTGAGGGAAATTTTGTTAGTCAGATGAAAGTGTCGTCTGCAAAGAGGTTAGTTTCACCATGTTTTATTGTATTTGGAAGGTCATTGATATAGATTAGAAACAAAAGAGGGCCTAGAACAGATCCTTGTGGAACACCATATTCCAAAAGTCGTTTTTGTGAGTTAAATCCTGAGATGGAGACAAATTGTTGTCTCTTTGTAAGGTAAGATCGAAACCATTGATTTGGTAAACCTCTTACACCATAGTGGTGTAGTTTATCGATGTTTGCTCTAATTTTTTCAGTCAGGTTTACTAGTGCATGTGTTGTGGAATGTTTACTACAGAAGCCAAATTGATTTTTGAAAATTATTTTGTTTTCGTCGAGAAAATTGACGAGCCTGGATTTGATCAGCTTTTCAAAAATCTTTTCTATGTTTGAAAGAAGTGATATTGGTCAATAGTTGTTTGAGTCATATGGTGATCCTTTGTTTTTTGTAAATTGGTATCACTTTTGCTATCTTTAGTGGAGTGATAAACCTTCCAGTCTGTATAGAAAGATTGAATATTTTTGCTAGAATTTCTGAAATTCTATTGTGAGAATTCCATTAGAAATTTGAAATTTGGCTAAAATTCTTGTTCGATTAGTTCGATTAAAGATAGTCTGATAGTTACTAACAAACCAGACCGTCTTAAAATCTGTTTGACAATCGAACTAATCCAACTTAGTCAAAATTTATGTAAAAACTAAAGTTCAATTAGTTTAGGCGGACATCAAAAAATTATTTTTTCCCGTCGCTGAGGGTGCAAAAATTACATGCATGCGGGCGGGCAGTGAAAAGGCTGGGTTTTTTATATTACGGAGGAGAGCATCGCAACAGTTCGGTTATAACTGGGATACTATTGATTATTGTTCGAACTGTCATCATATCATTATTCATGTATTTATGATCGAACTTAGTCGAACTGCAGAATTAAAAAAAATTATCTTCGGGCTTTGCCTAGGAAAACTAAACTTTTGCTTATAAAGATTTTTTTCCAAATGTTGCTCAGAGTGAGGAATTTAATTTGTTAATCTACAAAAAAAATCTGGATCTAACAGATACCAAAATTCAGTAAGATCTTTTGTAGTTCTTTAAGTTCCCCCTGATTTTCCAAGCAGCCCACAAGCTGATAGGCGGAATTTAGATTAAAAAATCTTTGTTACAAATAGATAGTATAAATGTGGAGCAGACATTTTGCATAATAACAAATGCATATTTTTTCTTTTGACATGTTACATAAAAAACTTGAGATCTGCTTATTCAACCCATTGCTACAAGTCATTTGCTGTAATCCTGTTAACACCATCAGGGTGGTCCACAGGCTGGAATGGTCTTTTACAGAAATTGGGCTGGAAAATCATTAGAAAATCATTTTTCGATTAAAGATTTACACAACTTTAATATTATGTGAAAATGAATTTATTTATTTAAAGTTTTTTCTTGTCAGAAAGAAGTTAATTTTGTTATGATTAGGACTGACATGTAAAGGGACTTATTTCCCTGAAAATAAGTTTTTGACAACTTTGAAATATTTTTCTTGAATTTTCTCAAAATCCTTGATAATTTGCTCTAAAATGGCACTTTTGACCCCTGATGTCCCTTAAATTCCAAATCTATTTTCTATTGTCCAACCATGATTGTCCAATATGAAAATATTTCTAAAATAAAAAGAATTGTGAGAAGTTACAACGAGAGTTCGACAAAAAAATGTGATAATTCGATTACCAAACTTAATCGAATTTTATATCGTCCGACAGTTTGATTAAGTTCGACACAGTTTGACTAAAAAAGCCTGTTCGATTAGTTTGATTTAAGACATTCTGGTCCAAAACAATGTTTGACTCTACTCTGAATTCAACTTAATGCTATTTTTTTATTGGCCTTTATGAAGTTGTCTCAACTGCCCATTTACCAACTAACACGATTGAGTCTAGTATTTTGAGGTGTTACTGTTCGTTCATAAAAACTTCAATAAACACTAAAAAACATACCTGATACAATTTTGGAAGATCTTGAAGCATCACAATCTGATCAAAGTATCAGCCTTCTTTCATTCTTTCACCACTTTCACCAGCTAAAATAGCGATAATCAAAACAAAGCAAATCATCATTCTCACTGTATTTTAGAATCAAATGCACAAAATGTTCTTGGTGCATAAGAACAGTACACATGCATAATTAAAAAAAAACCATCCACTTAAGTTTACTCAATCAATACATACAACAGCAACAAAATCCTACCATGCAAGCATTCCACGATACACGATGTTCGCCCTGCTTACTTTCGAATGATGAATTCACCTCACCGTGGTGACAACGGACAACATAGTTAAAACATAAAGCAGTTAAATTTGACTTCGTCACAACTCCGTGAGTCTGGTCCATACTAATATTTCGGATCTCACGACATTAAAAAAAGAGCCGAATCTAAAAAACTCCTTCACCTGAGGTTGATTAATCAGCAATTGTCTGCAATGTTTCGACAAAAATTTCGACTTTAAGTCGTCTTGTTTTATATTTTTTGCATAAAGATGAGCATCTGTTACCCTCGAATGTGTCCGAATATTTTGCAGCTGACTTTGACCAAAAATGGGATTGTATCATTAGAATTTGACTTTTAAGACTAGAGATTAAAAAAAAGTTTAATTCTCATCATACTGTAGTATGCAGTCGAGTCGAGGGCGACCAGAAGGCTCCCTTTTCGATAGCTATCTACCCAAAGGTAAGGTGAGGGCGCCACTCCTTTTCCTGGATTTCTCCACTTACCCTCGCTCTAATCCCTTAATGCTGAGTGCCAAGCAGAGGGCAGCAGCGAGTACCAGTTTTCTAGTCTTTGGTCTAACCCGACTGGAGGTTGCACCCACAACCTTGCGAACGGGAGGTGAACACTCAAACCACTCGGCCACCGTCACATGAACTATATATACTTTACTTCACCAATGTGCTCTCTTTCTCTCTCTCTCTCTAAAGCACCTATTTTAGAGTACAGTCAAATGAAAATGTATGATGGTATGTTATGATGGTGTTTATTTTGTATTTTTTGTAGAGTATAAGCTCGTCCAAAGCACTACCTTGTGGTCTGCATTTTATTGATGGAAGACCGTGTAAAGTATTGACCATCGTTCCATCCAGTCTCTTTTTCATTCAGAATGGAGAAATTCCCAAAGAAGGAAAAATTTGGCAGTGAGTATTTTTTTAAAGTATTTTTCCCAAAATAATTGCAATTGGTAGCGTGGAAACATGTTAAAACAGTTCTCAGTTATGACTTTGCATGAAAATTTCGTGGTATAAAAGAGAAAGTGTATTTCGCTGTGTTTTATGTATTTTTTATGTATTGCAGTTCGCGGCATTTTCATTTTCGACCGCGAAACCGTGAGATTCCCATGCAATAAAGTACTTTTAACTTGGAAAGATGATCCTACTACAAAATGCATACATTCTTTATGAAAGATATATTGTTGAAGATTTTTGAAAATAAAGAAGAACACCTTTTTTATCCTTTCATGCTATGAAGGTCAAGTTGGTATGAGCATTATTTTGGACCCTGATTCTGCGAAAATATACTTATTTTTTTCACAACTTTAATTCTTCAAACAGTTAAAGAGACTTAAAGCCCTTGAAGAATTTTAAAGCTCAAATGTAGAACTTCAGTGCAAATCGTTGAAAATGATTCAACTACCAATCATACATCTGGAATAGACCTCATATTAAAATTGCCTGTTGATCGATTTGCTATTTATTCTGTTCGATTTGGTCCACCAGTTCTCTTATCCTATAAGTACCAACCCCTACTTAAATCCTGAGTGGTTCTTATTCATCGATTTATCCGCTTTGCTATAAGCAAACTCTTCTGGAAAGAAAAATCTTTGTCAATTAAAAAATAAGTTTGGGAAAATGATTAACAACGTATTCTGAAGCTAAAATAAATCATTTCTTATTAGCAATTTCAATAACTTTTTGACATTCAATAATAATTGTTTAGAAGAAGATTGTGCAGGGAGTGATGGAGAATATGTGTTCGGGTGTTTTCGGGGGTAGAATTAAATTGTCTCGTGTCCAGGGTAGGTAAATTAAATTAACGATTGTTCAGGAGTAGTAAATTTGTAGTCCGGGGGTCAAAAATGTTAATTTTCCGGCGGGTAAATTATGAAAAAAAGCTTATACGCTCCGACCCCCTGTGCACAATATCTTTCTGAAAAATGAAATTTTTTGTCTTTCATCACAGTGCCAAGCAAGACATTTGGAGGGTTTTTCATTCGATGCATGCTTCGTACGATGAGATGAGAAGACTTTTACAATTTTTGAAACCTCAAAATATCTATCCTTTCGTACCGCCTGTCGATTGTCAAGATGTCATTGTTGCTTATAATAGGTAACACACTGCTTATGGGCTTTTCCAGAAAAAATCCATATACCAACTGTTGAGGATAACGATTTTCCTTTACACCAACCCCCTGAATATCCATGCCGAAAATTTCGAACCCCCCTGGATATCCTTGATCCTTAAATTATTATCCCCCCCCCCCCCGTCTAGATATCCTAGGATATTGAAAATTTTGAACCGCCACCCACCCCTGGATATCCTTGGTCTTCAGACTCTTACCCCCTGAATATCCTAGGATATTGAAAATTTCGGACCCCTGGATATCAGCTATAAGGATTCAACAGGGGGAAGGGATACGGAACTTTTACTGGAAAAGCCCAATCTTTTTGAGGTCCATCTTATTTAGTAGGTCGGTTTTTTACTTTAATCGGATAAACTTTCGCGAGGTCAAAAATTTGAATATTCTGGATAAAAATTTGCGAAATTGGAAAAGTTGCTAAATTTCGCGAGATAAATTTTCGCGAATGACGGAATTATTTGCCATAATTTAGTATATTTAGGACATTTTTTAAGAGAATTGAAGATAACTTTATCCGATTAAAGTGTTGAATGTAATTGCGAATTAAGTTTGGCAGAGAATCGACCTGCGCGTCTCTAAAGTCAAACTTTTTGTCACTGTAATGTCTCCTTTCAATCCTTTTGGCAAAACTGTTGAATGTTGATTTTCAATCAATTAGATTTTACTGTAGATGTGGTAAAGATTCTATCCCCTCTCGATTAGATTCGAGTAAATACACGACCAATATACATGTTGTTTCATAGGTTGCAAGACTTACAATGTAAAGAAAACGAAACTATGATGGAAAACGATAAATCAATGATCCCGAAAAAATCATCGTCTCCTTTCCGCGAAGAAAACATAACTTGGAGAAAAGGATTAGAAAAATCTAGAAAAGCTGGGCATAGTGAGTTCTCAACTTCAGTTGTTTGTCTGTCTGTCTGCCTGTATGTCTGTATGTCTGTATGTCTGTATGTTTGTATGTCTGTATGTCTGTATTTCTGTATTTCTGTATGTCTGTATGTCTGTATGTCTGTATGTATGTCCCAAATATTTGGGGCAGGCTGTAGGCCTCAAAAATTGTCCGATTTGGCTGAAATTTAGTACACTTGTTCCTTGGGTGAATACCTGGGGGTATTTTTTAATTTTTTGACTTTATTGTATCCATTGAATTTAAGCCAAATCGGACAATTGCGGGGGCAAATGCGTCAAACAGCGCATCAAACTCCTCGTCAAACTGTTTGATGACTGTTTGATGAAAATTTCGAATTTTTAATGAAATATAATTTTGCATTTGCATCAAATCATCAAACCAGTTTGATCAAAACATTCGAATCATATGCGGCCATCATATGAGAAAATCTTTCGAAATTCGACATTCGACTATGAAAATTCGAATGCTAAAACATTCGAAAAACCCTCCAATGTGTAGGTTTTGCACTCGGCACAGTGGTTTTTTATAGATTGTTTGATGGCATTTGATACAAATGCGTCAAACTGTCATGAAACTGCAAAATTCAGTTTGACGAGCCAATTTAGTTGGATGAAAAGTTGATCGTCAAACCTCATCAAACTGAATCTTTTCCTTTTTTTTTACTTTTTTGGAAAGAATTGAGCTTGATGATCAGATCAAATGTATCAAACTGACCATCAAACTCGCTAGTTTGATGGAGTTTGATGAGTAGTTTGTCGCATTTAGTCTCCAGCCTGCCCCAAAGTAAATCTTTGCTACCTACACCATACCTGCTGTCAGCTCCCACTGTACTCATTGTAAAATATTTTGATATGTGTACGTTTCTTTAGTTACTTCACCGCCTCACATGAAAGTGGAAACAAATCGATTGTTCAGCCCACCGCCTGCCAGACGGAAAAAGAGAAGATCTAACCCGAGCGTGGTGAATCAAAACAACAAACGAACAACCTCCTCGTTGTCTAATAAAAGACTGATTCTGGAGGACAGTCTCTCATCAAATGAAATGGAAAAGATTTCGCGGGAAGCTACGTCAATGAATTGTAACGATGTACAATTAGCCTCGCCGCCAATAATAGTTAGCCTCGATGCCAAATGTATCAAGCCTGATGATGCATCAAATAAACGTTCAAATCAACAGTCCTCGAGCAAAAAGGCCAATAGGGAACCTGATATTACTTTTGTGGAAGAAGGTTGTCAAATTATCAAAGAGACTCAAGAACTAATGAGCGGAAATTATCAGAGTTTGAGAAAGATTCCAAAACAGGACAGTGAAAGAAAAAGCTCAGGATCGGCTATTAGCAGTAACCCTACTGACGTGAACCTCGGTCAAAGGGCCCTCGCCAACGGCGAGGAAAGCGAGAAGAACCAATCTCTGCGACAGAATCAGATAAAAAGAGAGGCCGGTCGTTCAATACCTATTACTTGTGTTGAAAATGCTTTGAAAGAACAGTACGATCTAATAAAAAACGAAAATATATCTCCGTGTAGAATGGAAAAGACATCGCAAACTTTAGAAGAGTCATCTCAAAATCTTGATGACGGTAATACTCTTGATGGAGATTATAATGACTCAAATAAAGAAACTTGCAGATCTTCTCAGATCGAAGATAGTGAAATTTCACGTTCGCCTACCGCTCCAAAAATTGTCGACGAAGACTATACCACACATTTGTTTGAAAACGATTCACAAATCATTGAAGACTTTTCGGAAGAATCGCAAGTGAATTTCTCAGAATCGACTGAAGGTTACTCCTATGATTCCCAAGTTAATGACACGAAGATAAACAAAGGCGATTCCCAAGTTATTGAAAATGATGCGAAAATAAACGAAGGAGAAGGTTCCCAAGTTATTGAAAATGACACGAAGATAAACGAAGGAGAAGATTCTCAAGTTATTGAAAATGGCACGAAAATAAACGAAGGAGAAGATTCTCAAGTTATTGAAAATGGCACGAAAATGAACAAAGAAGATGGAGATCGTGATCTTAATTTAAAGACCGAATGCAAATTAACAACTCAACCATTCACTAACAATTCAGCTAGCAAAACAATCAACAGAGCGAAAATATTTTACTTCGAACCGAATCGAAGTCCTACTAGTAGTAGCTCCAATCAGAAGAAAGAGAAATCCCTCGAATTCGGTATTGAAAATAGCATCGGGATTGATGATGACGCCATAAGTAGTATTCTTACCAAAACTAATGTCAATAATTCTAAAGAAACGAGCAATATGGAACGAAATGACTCCATCAGAAATAATGACGTCACTGGAAACATTGATGTCATCAGAGAAAACGACGTCATAGATATATCGTCCGGTGAGGAAGATGATAAACTGTCCGAAATTAAGGATAGTGATGATGATGTTGACGATGATGATTTGACTTTAAGCTTGAGTGAAAGTAATGATAATAGCATGGACAATAGTATGGAGATGAGCCAAGTTTTTTAACTAGTCTGTAAACTTTTAGAAGAACAGTGCCATCATATAATTCATCTGCCAAATTGAGACCATGTCGTACAAAAGTCTCTAAAAATTGCTTGAATAAAAGAGACTAATTTTTGTTCTCCAAACTCGTTTGAGAGACTTTACTACGGAAAACTTCAATGGGCTCAATTTGGCAGCTCCATACTCTCCCGTAGCCAACGGGGAGGACAGGGGGCCTTCGGCCACGTCGGTCATAACCATGGGGCCTCCACCTTAGATACTTAACATATGGACCCCTAACATTTATTTCGTGTCTACGGCACTAAAGAAAATTTAGAAAGTCCCCGGGATGGTTATTTTCCGGGGAGTTATTTTGAGGGACGGGATAGGGTGACATGGGAGGAGAGAGCGAGATGCAAGAATTTATTTTCTTCTTAGCTATATGATATTTATGAAAACCCGACTAATACCGCCTATAATACGCACCTTTTCGTTACGACCAACGACTTCCTCGTTTTGAGTTGAGCGCTATGTTAACTGAAACCAAGGGAAGTTGTCAAAACTTGACTCTATTGATAGCTGTGTCATTTTGAGTCTCGTGAGACATAATCACCTTGGTAATTATATGAAAACGAGGCAGTCGTTGGTCGTGGTGTAATTTATGAAAAGGTCTATCAGAACAGAAAAACATGAAAAACGAGAGTGTCAATAGAAAGAGTGTCAACGGGAATGCTCAAGTTGAACACGTACTATTATAAGTTTCCTAAAAGCTGGTCTCATTCCATCGTCGCACAGACTTTTTCTCGCAAGTAAGTGATGTGATGTTATTATTGTTCGAAAAAGAAATACTGCGATCCCACTAGATTAGTCTAAACAATGAAGTAATCACGTTATCTTTTGTTAGACAAACTGCTTGATGCTAGTGATCTGCATATTGTAGCTAGCTTTTAAATTCCCTGCTTTCAGACTGGTGCCTTTGTATTTCAACTCAGTGTCCTGACACCAAGTTTTTTTTTTCAGATATCACCTCAGGCATTTCTGTCTGCAAAAGAAAGTCGGTAAAAGGGCGAAAATGAAATTAAAATATTAATTTGATTTCAAGCAAAGTGTTTTTAAATTTTTAAATTTTTAAATATGTTAATTATTCTATTATTTTAATTGGTGAATTATTGAGTTTTCTATAGAATAGATTTTAATTTTTAAATTTGATATTTGGGCTCGTTCTATTGTCATTCTTTATAGCAATTTTAGTAATAAAACTGTTATTTAATTCCAAGAAAATTTCCAAAAGATTTTTTTACCTCTTTTAACGTCTCGTCATTTCTTTAATCATTTATACCCAGCGCACACAGGAGGTTTTTTCGACGTCTTTACCATAATGTCTTAACGTTGAAGCAGCATTGTAAAAACGTCTATTGTGCCCGCTTGGAGCACACGGACCCCTTTTTCTGGCAAAATAATAGTTCTATGAAATAGGCTCAACCGCGAAATTTAAAACTTCCTTATCGGACAAAACAATTTCGGACTAATTTTTCGTCGGACTAAATTGTTCGTAGGACAAAATTTTCGTCACCTCCAAATAATTTCGTCACTTTTGTCCGACATTTTCTTTTTCCGATAAGGTAAACCGAAATTTGAACGATAAATAAAGGTATTTTTTTAATGGAATAAATTTTGTGTTCATATGGACCTAGGTGAGATCTCGCTTAAGTCAACCGATATCTAATCTCCGCAAGGCGGGCTCGCTCGGTTATCATATGAACGCATTTTATTTTTTAGTACATTTCTAAAGGAAGGCAGAATCCTTGACTACCTTATTACATGAAAATAAATATGGAAGTATTTAACGGCCTTGAAATTAACACGACGTGAAATTAACACGAATGGCCAGGTGTAAACTTTAGAGTGAGTGGTAATTAACACGAATAACACCTTTTAATAATCCAAAAGGTACTTAATTAACACGATTTTGTCAAAAAAATACTTAAGTAAAAGGCGTAAAACATATCCATTAATTAAGGGAGGGTAAATTTACACGAGCCAAAAATTAACGGGGTTTTTATTAACACGAAAATTTTCAATTCGTGTTAGAAATACTTCCATATTTATTTTCATGTAATAAGGTATATTGATACGAGCCATTATGAACAGCCCCTTAAAATTTGAATTGCCAAACACAGGAGAAGAATGAAAAAGCAAGAAAACCCAAAAATAAAAAGAATGTTTTCATTGGGAACAAACACCTTACAGTTTAGTGACGTCTAGCCAATCATATTTGATTGGCTCACGCAACAATAAAGTATGCAAAACATTCGAAAAGGAAATTCGAATGTTGCGAGCAAAATGGCGGTGAATAATGTAAACAAAACATATAATCTAGACCCACCACAGGCAAAGGCAAAACAAGGTAAGTTGTTGAGAGTATTTTATCAGTCATAAATATAGCCGGTGTTGAAAATGTACAGCGAGAGAGTTTTGGTTATATCAGGAATATGTAATAGGGATAGTTTCAAGGGGTCCCCGCCAATTCCGTCATTCCGTCCAATTTTGGCTCGAATTCCATAATTCCGGACACTTTAAAACGATATTTCCGTCTCCGGGATATTATTTGGAACAATGAGCAAATTTCAAGCCCGAATTTCGATCGAAATCGATTTATGTTATAGTTAACGTTACGTCTATGTCATACTTTTTTTATATAGCAATAAGTTATAAGTAACCCTTCCAGTAAGGGCTGTTTCCATGCCCTACGACTCGATGGACCACAGGGGCGGCTACCCCAGTTAAAAATCGCTCCTCGCTGAATGTACGATGAAAAACAATATTTTAACCTTTTTTTTGACCCATTGGAAGAACAATGCCATTTCACCCAACCCAGTACGCAGTAGGTTTTTCATCTCATTGAGATTTTGGTACCAACTGGCTGGGGCACAAGAGAGACAGTGTTTTTTATGATATTGAGGAAAAAACTTAACGTAAGACCTTATTTACTGAAGGTTTCGAATTGCCTTGATATTTTGAAAACGCCTGAAATTGCAATGTCAGATTTTGGAAAATCGATGATAAACAATGATACCAAAATTCTTCAACATGGACTTTCATATGGAATTTAGTGTCTAAGGAGGCCATGGTTGGGGCCGACGGGTAAAGAAAATTTTGAAAATTAAATTCTCTGGATTGGCTAAAATAGTCTCTAATTAAAAGAAAAAGCAGTCCTCTACCAATAAATTTAAGACCGGTTCAAAAAGGCTACCACATAAAATAAAACACGCATAGTTGTGGTAAGAGAAAGATTTAGATTCAGCAAAATTTAAAGCAATATAGCTATGGAATGTTTTAAATCATTAAAGCCTCTTGCCCATAACAAATTACCTTAAGTGTACTTATTTTGGCGGATTTGGCCAAAATTAAATAAAATGACCATCCGCCAAATTAAATACCCGCCAAATTTAACTTTTGAAAATGTGATCCCTTTAAAGGTGTTTTTTGCTGTTTTTTCGCCGTTTTAAGGTTAAATTCTTCAGCAACCGCCAAATTAAGTACACGCCAATATTAAATAAAATGACCATCCGCCAAATTAAATACCCGCCAAATTTAACTTTTTGAAAATATGAACTCTTTAAAGTTGTTTTTTCGCTGTTCTTACGCCATTTTAAGGTTAAATTCTTCAGCAACCGCCAAATTAAATACCCGCCAAATTTAATAAAACTTCTGATTTTTGCTAACCGCCAAAATAAGTACACTTAAGGTAATAGAAGGACTGGACAAATAAGTAGGTCCCACCATAATTGGGCTGACGGGCCAAAAGAATTTTTGTAAATTAGGGCCTCTTAATCGGCTAAAATGGCCTTGAATTAGAAAGCACAACAAGTCTCTATACAACAAGGCTATATACAATGCTATAATACATAATCTAAACAATGTATCACACAAAAACATTAGATTTCACGATCACGCTGCTGAACAGTAAATTTCACGCCATCACGCCTAGATTTGCTTAATTTCACGATCACCACGCAAGAACTCGATTTCACGCTAGATATGACACAACACCGTGATACCGATTTTTAGCGTCTGATTTTCCGTCACCGGAGTGTAAAGAAAATTCCGAAATACCGTGTAAAATTCCGTAATTCCGGACAAGAAAAGGTCAATTCCGTTCCTCCGTAAAAGCTACAGCAGGGTGTCTCACGTTCTCACTGATATTTTCCGATAGCGAGTTAGTCATACCGACTGGTTGTTATGGAAAAAAGTTCAAGTCAAATGGAACAATATTTGTCAAAATATCTACATCCGAAATTTTTAAAGAAAATCATGAAAAGCCTGTCAAATTCATGACACATGCTGACAAAAAATAAATTTTAT
>JAUJPO010065012.1:0-26972 GCA_032270745.1 Tiaropsis multicirrata | reverse complement strand
ATTTTTATTTCACTTTTCCAAAAATATGGGTCGGTCGGGCCCGTAAAACAACTAATTAAATTGGTCTCGCCTAATGCTTTCTTTTATTTCTTTTAATTGTATTTGTATTATATAACTTGTTTCGTGGTTTGTCATTATGCAGAAAAAGAGCATATTACACTTAATTTTAGCTTTAAAATTGTCTATATTTCCATCGGTCTTTTCTACTTTATATTCTTCCTTTCAGTCTTGTAAAAATTCCCTCATATCTGAATCGAACATTTTGAAAGTACAAAGTTTTGTTGAACACATCACTCTACACCTGTCTACACTCTTTTTCATCTGCTTATAAAGGTTTCTTGCAAAAGAGAACAACAGCCTAATTTAGAAACAAAGGAATTACCCGAGCGTATAATCCAACAACTTAGAAAACATCTGGCCCTGGGCTTAGACCGTTAAAAAATGTGACCTCGCAAAAGAAACTGGGCTTTGACCGCTAAACTGGGCTTCGACCGTTAAGTTGGGCTTCGACTGCTAAAACTGGGCTTCGACCGCTGACGGAAAACAAATTTGCCTTTTTGATTCCCCACGAAGTATTTAATCGAAGAAATGAATTTTGACTTTCTCATGTTTTATGTTTAGGCGATTGCAAATGAGGCAGGAATCAACTTCATCTCCGTCAAAGGACCCGAATTGCTGAACATGGTAAGAATTATGAAAATATAGACTTTAATTATTTTGGTAAAAGTAAGGGTAAATTAAAAGTAACCTTTTTTCAGACTTGACGATAAGATCTTAAGAATATGTTACTATAGAATATATATTTCAGGATGATTTCGACTAGAAAGTTAAGAATATTGTTCATCATAAAACCAAAAAAAGTTGTGTAATTGACAGTGACTGAACATTCATCCGAATAGTAATAGTTTTGAAGTTTGGATTATTTCCGGGGGGGGGGGGTTCGTTTTTTGTTTAAAACCGTTTAATAGTTTAGGTTGTCTAAGCGGGCGGAGACAATGGTTTATAGTAAGTGAAAATGCTGACCACTTGTCATATTTCTTTTTCAGTATGTTGGTGAAAGTGAGAAAGCAGTTCGTCAAGTGTTTTTACGTGCACGAAACTCTTCGCCGTGCGTTATCTTCTTCGATGAAATTGATGCTTTATGTCCACGGCGTTCGCAAACTGGAGACGTAAGATTTTTGTGTATCATCTTGAGGGAGATCTTTTTTTGTAATTCCATAAATTTACTTTTTTACCCAGTTGGCACTGAAGGCACTTTAAACGTCCAAATAACGTTGTTTGGACATTATTTGGACGTTGAAACAATATTGGAATGACATTGTGTGTCTGCTAGGTATACGGCTGTACATCGGCATCTAATCGTTTTTCTTTACAAACAAACCATATAAAAACATCAAGCATCAAGGCCTCAAAAGGCAAAAAGCTAGGATAAGCTAAGAATATTTTAAGCCTTTCGATGATGATTTCTGAAGAAAATTGCTTGAAAACAACTCTTTTCAGTAAAATTAAGAACATTTTAAGAACATTTGAAGGTTTAAATTTCAGAAAAGTTAAGAACATCCGAAAGAAGAGTTTAATAGGGCTTGATGTCAAGCTGCATTATTTTCCAAGTCAGAAAAACAAACTTGACTTTTTAAAGATTACTACGGAACCAGTAGTCAGGTAAAATTAGAGAATCACCTAGACAAAATTCCCATCAAAAGAATATTTTCCCAATGTCAAATTGAGGGCGGGGCTTTTTTTTGTTGGTCACGTATCCTACTAGGTACCTCGGTGCCAAACTTCAGCTTGAAGGAAATTTTGTCTAGGTTTCAGTAAAATTGAAACTGATTCTACTGGACTACAGGCATTCTTTAAATGTTCCTGTTATCAATAAACAAATTTATCCTTTTTTTATTTTCTAGTCTAGCGTTTCATCACGAGTTGTCAACCAACTACTAACAGAAATGGACGGATTGGAGACTAGAAAGCATGTCTATATCATGGGAGCAACGAATAGACCAGGTAAAACTCACACTTTTCTAGTGCATAATTCTCTAAAGTTCCAAAAAGTATGGCTGATTAGCATGGAGACCATTGCTGTTTCTGATGAAGCAAAAGCATGGTTTCAACAGCCAGCTTTTGAATTTTCCACCTTCAGATGACAGTTGATAAGAGAACCAATCAAATTGTTCCGTAGTTAAATGCAAATTAATGCAATGCAAACGTAACGGTAACGGTCAGTTTTTGGGTAAATATTGCAGTGTACTTTAAAGGGTCTTTGATATCGAATCCCTCCTCCTGGTTAAGGTATGTCATCACCTTCGGAATCGATTTTTGAAGCTATTGATCTTTTCACCGATAATTTATGATGACGTAACATTTATATTTTCAGAAAGCTTATGAAATTCTACAGCCTAATTTTGGAAATTTTTGAGAAACGGAGAGAAAATAATTTAAATACAAAAATTTACGAAAAATAACAGATATAGTCAGTTTCTAAGAGTTCCAAGTCCCCTTAGCCGAAGATTTTTAGGAAAATTTATACATGGTCATGTTCCCAAGATATTAAAGAAAAATAGTCTTCTTTTTTGACATATGGAATTAAACGTCAAAAAAATCATAAATTAGCAAAAATATCATGAAATTTGACTTTCACAGCAAATATTTTACCTTTAAGTTTTCTGATAACCTGCAGACTGGAATCACACAAAACCCAAAAAGGATACCATTTTTGTGCAAGTTCTTTTTACTTGTTGAATCTTAAAATCTATTCACTCATTTTTCTTATTAGATATTTTGGACAACGCCATTCTACGTCCAGGTCGTCTTGACAAATTGCTTTATGTTGGTTTACCCAAACCTGAAGATCGTTACAAAATATTACACACCATCACCAAGGTATCATTTATTGTGTTTGAGTTTTGTTCTCGAAAATAATGCTCAATCTTTGATTTCGGTTTCAATACGCTTGAGTTTGACGATATTATCCAGTAATAGACATATTGGAAGTTTATCGTGGCTTGGATCACGAGGTTTAAACGTTTGGTTTAAACGCAGAATCTCTCAAACCGAGCAAATCTTTGACTTGTTTAGAGATTTCGTTCCTTTTTTAAAAGACATCGGAGCATTTTACTGCCGAGTTTGAATTTTTTTTCCAACTTGAACCTGTAAAAAAAACTTACTTTAGCGCATAGCATAGACTTTTAGTGAATAGTATGTCCGTATTCGTTTAAATTTGGAGCGGCATATTTCGATAATCTGTGTGTGTGCAGACTTGACATATAATGAGATAAAGGTAACATGCGTATAGGTTTCATGGTTAATCCTTTTCCTTTAGACCCATCTAGTTAGTTAAGTAACAATTTGAGTGACTTGGTTCAATTCTTTCGAGGATTTGTTTCACCATTTTTACAAATCTGATCTAGTAGAAAGATTTTTGTTGAATAACGTGTCTTATTTTTTTCTACCAATAGAATGGTACGAAACCTTATATGGATGAGACGTTGAGTTTACAAGACATTGCAAATGATCCACGGTGTAATGGATTCAGGTACTAACAGTTGCTATCCAGTGCCGTAGCCACCGTAGGGGCCTTGTCTCCTCTAAAAAAAATAAAGTCCAATCATAACCATAGGGCCTCCTTAGATACTAAACATATGGGTCCTCCTAATATTTACTTCGTGTCTACGGTACTGCCATCAAAAACTAATTTTCGCATTATCAGCCTATTACCCTTATTACTTATTTTGACTTTTTATGTTGCCTGTTATTTCTAGAAGTAAGGTCAATGGCTAAAAGGGTTTAGTCCTGAAAGTCACTGGCTAAGCAATCTATTTTATCCGAAAACAAACTTGCCTTTTGTATGTTTAATCAAGAATATATTCTTGGTTTAATGCTTTTGGTACTAAATGGTCTTGATATTTTTGTCATAAATACAGGGTAGACTTAAAAAACCTTTAGCAACCTCAGCCTCGACCTTATAAATGGGGTTATAAAGAGGTCCAAACAACTAGGATCCCCAGTGGAAAATCACCAGTTTCTCAACCCCAGTGACTAATCATCAGTTTCACATCCCCAGTGGAAAAACACCAATTATAATCCCAGTGGAAAATCACCGGTTTCACACCACAAGTGAGAAATCACCAGCTTCATATCCCCAGTGGGAAATCACCAATTTAACATTCCCAGAGGAAAATCACCAGTTTCACATCCCCAGAGGAAAATCACTGGTTTCACACCCCTAGTAAGCAATCACCAGCTTCATGTCCACAGTGGGAAATCACCAGTTTCACACCCCCAGTGGGAAACCACAAGTTTCACATCCTCAGTATAATATTTGCTGGTTGAAAGCTTCTCGAGTCACAAAGACCTGTTTGTAAAATTTTATTTCTACTTTTAAACTTGGTTTGTCACTGTTGTAACTAACCATCCTTTTTGAATCGCTTCGACCCTAAATATAAAATTTATTACTTGGTAATCTAAAACCCAATGGTTATTAATGGACAAGGATTACGTCCTGCATGGACAACAGCATTTGAATCAACACAAAAATGGCCAACATGATTTTCGCCCTTCTTAGAAAAGCACTCAACAATATGATGTGTTGTGGTTAAATGAACTCTAATAAATACGGGCTGTCCCTTCATAACCATAATAGTTTGAAAATAATACTAAAACCAATTTTTTTTTTAAAAGACGCATTAACCACCCTGACTGGTTATTAAAAAACTTAGCTAACTAACCCAGTTAACACATAAAGCGATGTAACAAACCACTGATCTCAAAAAAAGTCTGATCCAGCGGACTAACCGAAGAAAAACAAAACTCCATCTAATTTTTTCAGCGGTGCTGATCTAAGCGCTCTTGTTCGCGAGGCTTCTACGGCGGCCCTAAAAGAATTCATGTCGAATCGAGACAAAGAATCTTCAGAGCAGGGCGTTAATGACGTAAACGCACCCTTGATGGGCGGTTTTATAAAAAGGACCTGTGTACAATCTAAGCATATCGAGATCGCATTTCAAAAAGTCCACCCGTCGGTATCAGAGAAGGTATGAGTTTGCTTTTTTGAAACTTACGTTACTAAACACTTCTACTTAGTCTTGAGATCCGTTTTAACCTGCACATTTTAGATCACCACTGATCTCTAAATTTGTTGTAGCTTTGCCGATTCGGTCTATACTGACTTATTTCATTTTATGTCATGATATTGGAATTTTTCTGAGTGTCATTTTGAATTTGTTTCATTCTGGACTTTGTTTTCATTTTTGTTTTGTTTTTAGGACCGTAAATTTTACGACGATATTCGAAAAAGGACACAGCGTTTGTAATAATAATTTTTTAGGGTTTTAATGATGAAAAAATATACTTCTTGATACATGGGAAACCATTGTTCAACTCTTAATTGTCACTCAAAATATAACTTCTCCCCGGGGGTATTTAGGCAAAAAAGAGTACGCGGGAGGGTACATTTTTATCGACTTTCGTAAATCTCTGAAAAATATAGAAATTTTGAACAAAGTTTTGAATTTTTTGGAATTGGAATGCCATTCAGGGTCACTTTTTCAGGATTTTTGGCACAAAATCGCCAAAATTCATCCTACGTTGGGTCCATATTTCAAAACCCAGTGGCACACCCCCGTCGGTCCTGGACTTTTTCAAGAGAACTCGCTTTCTTTTTTAATTAAAACCCAACTATTCTAGCAGAATAAATTTCGATTTGTTAGGGTTATATAACTTATAAGGCGAAACTTTTTTTCATATAATTTTAGAATGATAAATTTATTCTGATAGATAAGCATCGATTTTTAATAAGATCAACTCGCAAAAATGTTTTTCGCTTTTCATATTACAAAATGTTTTAATTTAATTAGAATGTTTTGTCGAATTGTCATCATTTTTTCATCATATCAGACAGCTTTTCTCGCATGATTGTGTGACCGACTTGTGATCTAATAAAATATATTCGATATTTCTCTGTACACTAGCCTTTTTTAACATGACCCTTATGACCCCTTTGCGATTAATAACAATAATGACCCCCCCCCCCCCCCAATAGATTGCGTGAATGACTTTTTTCATTGCGGAAATGCGTGAAATTACGTCTGCTTGCGTGATGCGTGAAGAATTCAATGCGTGAATGTGTGAATTACTAAATTTTCCCCGATTTGCGTGAAGGTTTCCCCGATTTTGGAAATGAGGATTGCGTGAATCTCGAAGACTTACTAAGGCTTACTTTATAACTTAACTTTCCCGCTCCCAACCAAATCCCTGGAATTTCACCCCACAAACAGAATTAATAATAGGAGCCATGAGTTGATAAAAAGATCTTATCTGAAACATTTCCTTTTGATAAGTTTTCTTTCTACATGGGGTGAATTGGCGTAATCATTGATTCTTGTTAAAATATATTTTTGTTGATGATGCCTATTCATTTTTGCTAAAATTATAGAGCTAAGCCAAGTTCGCCATTCATCATTCTTTCCAGCGTGTAATTAAGAGAAATTTAACAAAATTAACCTCATGAATTCGAACACAAACCTTTTCTAATTACCACTTTCTAAAAAGAGATTTTTGTGGTTTCTTTCGACAAATTTTTTCTAATTTTAAAATTTTGACGTTCGGTTGTTATTTGCGTGCGTGCAGTACCAATATCAAATTAAATTTTGAAGCACAAGAAAATACATTGCTTTTCATGCGAAATGTAATTCCCACCCTGTCTTTTGCATCGGTTCTGCGTGCTCGATTATAGAATTACATTGACCTTTCATTCTAGTCTTTAGATTGAGGAGATGTGTCCTTGGTAACATGAAAATGGCTCGTGTCCGTGGGTAAATGTGGGTGTCTGGAGGTCATATAAACGCTTGTCCGGGGGTCGAAAATGTCCGGGAATAAATTCTTATATCCTTTACCCTCGCATTATATTATATTTCTGCAACAGCCCATATCCGTTTATCAGAGACTCGGGACTAGTAACCACTTCCCTTTTGACCCATTCCTTTACATTCGTCAAGAAAAAAATTATTTGGTTTTGGTAGTGTATAAATAGCTTTAAATAAAAAAAGTTTACCGGTAGATTAAAAGGGAGCCAATGTAGCATCAAAATTAATGAGAAACAACCCATGTAATTAATTTAACTTAATTAAAGAGGTGATTACGAAATTTACACCCTGTGAAGAAGTAATACTGATCCAGCTAAAAATAATTCTTGTTGGTTTCAGTTTCATGCAGGAAGTGAAATAATTGCGAATTTTGTTTTGTTTATCATTAAAAGTTCTTGGCAATTTAGGCAAGACGCAAATTGGGCTATTCCAGAAAAAATCAATATTCCCACTGTGGAGGATGTCGATTTTTCTTAACACCTACCCCCTGGATATCCTTAGTCCTCAAATTTCTTACCACCCTATATCCTAGGATATTGAAAAATTTGAACCCCCATCCCTTGGATACCCTTGGTCTTCAGATTCTTACCTCCTAGATATTCTAGGACCCCACTGGATATTCTATATCCTCAACAGGGGCATACGAACTTTTTCTTGAAAAGCCCATTTTCGGTCCAAAAGATGTGTCTTGCTTAAATTGCCATGTTGTCTTGGAAAAGCTCCCTTTCCCAGCTGTAAAATGTAAATCTATTTCTCCTGTTGTATCTTTCGTGTCGACAAAAACAAGGAGGTCAATATTTGTGCAGTTAGGTTGTGTCCGAATTTCAGAGCTCTAGGTTGTATGGGTCTCGACATATAGCGTGTGGAATTTAAAAAGCATCACGGATGAACACTACTATTTTCGTCTTTATTGCGAACTGATTTACTAATTGTCATCTTCATTTTTCTATGTATAATAAAGTATCTTTCCAATAAGCCATGCCTCGTTCAATCAAAACATTTCTCTTTTAAAATCTCTATTCTGCTTCTGGCGGTTCTTGCAAAAGTGGCGCTCACTCAACGATATATTTTTCTAAAGTTGTTTTCATCTTTCTATGGTTCTACTTTATAAAAAAGGTATTTTCTTGACCTAACTGTTTTTGCTTTCACGTGCTTTCCATTTCAAAATGATATTTTTAATTAAAGTCAAATCTGCCATCATACAGAGGATAACTTCCTTGATATGGCCACACACCACAAAATTTCACTGCCCCTTTATTATTTTCCCATACTACACTCTTTTTTTATAAGAACCATTTAATAAAAACATCGAGCCTCAGATTTGGTGGTAAATCTTACCAAAAACTATGAAGAACACAATTTGAGCATAGGATATTTCCTAATGAAAGCTTAGACTAAGAGAAGGGAAGAATTTTGGGAATTTATTTAAGGGTGGGGTGGGGTGAGAAATTTGAGAAAATGTGGATCAAAGCTAAGAACATATCCAAGTCTTGGCCGAAATTTTCTGGTTCTTATAAAAAACTGGGTGACTGACGCGTTTGCGAAAGCCATTTGCTAAACAGACAATTACTTTTTGATATTATTATATAAAAAAACTCTTTTATAGTAATTACCACGTATCTTCGCAAATTATAGCTTTGCAAACCAATTCCTCCCTCCTTCTAGGTCTATTTCCATCTCTCGAAAAGTTTTTTGGTAATTGCATAATCTGGCGATTAGAGGTCAATTAAGTTAAAAACATAACAAAATTTGTCTGTTATTAAGTGAAAATTCCTCAGTTATGCGCGACCGCGAAATGATATAACATTGTACCACCTTTTAGATGTGGGTGTTTTTTTAAATATAACATATCTTTTTAACATAACCTACCTATTGTTTATAGGAATAAAATGAATAGGGCAAACAAACAAGGGAAACTAAACTTGTTTAAAATCAGGTCGCATCAGGTCTCGTGTTTTAATTGTCGCAGATAATGACATACAAGAACCCAGAAGTAATGTCTAACCTTTGGTGCGACAAATTTTGAATGGATTTCAGCAAAATATACCACACATACCGTCGTTTTAGAACCGAATTCCCCCGGCATTAGAAAGATTCTGGTAGAGTTAATCGGTCAAATATTTACATTTTTTTTCCTTTTTGGGTCTGTGATCCAAGCCACGACAAACTACCAATCTATAAATAAATCCAGATCTCATAATCGGTATGAAAGTTTGTCACAAACATCTGCATTTTGACCCATTCAAAGTTTTTAAATAAAGTGAGGGGCTTTTTTCCCTAGAAATGACTTCATGAAAGTTTTGTAATATTTCTCTTGAATTTTCTTCCAAACTCTTGAAAAGTGTATCCTTATAAAATGTTAGTTTTGATCAACCACGGTCCGAATTTTAATTTCCGGTCTCTCAATTTTTTTTTAATCCAACTTGATTCCATGTGTAAGTGGAGGGGGGTGGGCATACGGATTATCGGTACATCGGTATGAGGCCTTTTTTTGATTGGTATTTCGGAATTAAGGGGTAAAATCGATCGGTACTCTGTATTCCAACCACGAATCGGTATCGGTAATTGACACCTTTTTTGGTCGGTATTTCGGGATTTGAACATTTTTTTCTTAATTTTCTTTTCTTGGATATAGTGGTAACATCCCTGAATCAATACCCCGTTGAAAAAATGCTCTAAAATAACCAGATTAAGCTTGTTTTAGCCAATCTAGGAAGGCCAATTTTCTTCCCCTTCGCGCCAACCATGGTGGCGCCTCCTTAGTTACTATATTATGTATGACCCTACAACCATTTTCCATTTCCACTCCTCATGTTTATGCTGTGTAGTCTTAAATCAGCTTACGTATCAATGACATCATTTCCTACGTTTCAGTGTAATAATTGCAAACAGACTAGGTACAAAAAATGGTTAAAAGAAAATGTTTGAAATGTCTGTGTTGGCATTTTGCCGTCATTTAACTTGGAACAATCATTGCCCAAAATTCGCTATATTCTTTTATCGTTGTCATAAAAATATTGATCGGTATCGGTATTTGATTGAAAAGATGATCAGTATATCGGTATTCTCCAGGAAAGTAGATCCGTACTCCCGTACGCCCGAAAGGGTTAAGATGCTTTATGGAATACACACCTGTGGCCTAAAACACCTTTTTTTCCTCGTGGGATTTGACGCCTGTAATTGGATAATACATGAACTGCTTATAAACCCATGCAGTTAAAATTTCTAATCCACAGGGGAAAAAAGTACAATTCCTTCAATTTAAATTTAACAGGGTTTCAAAAACAGTTTTTTTCCAACTGTGAATTTCTAACCAAACATATTGTGTTTCTTTCCTTGGTTTCTCTATACTCTGTGACCTCAAGAGAAAATAAAGTGAAAGGAAGAAATAATTGAAGAAAATTCTATTGCAAATAAAAAGAATTTGTAAGTATTTCATCGAAAATTGCGGTTTGAACGGAAAATATTTTCCTACTCATTATTTTAACTTGTTTTTTTTGAATCGTTTTTTTATTTTTTTATTTTTGTTAAAAACCAAATTTTTTGAGGTTTTTAAACTATGATTAATTTGACTATTTGTTAAGGAAGGCAGAGAGGAAGGCTATTTTTAAAGAAAAAACTGAAGAAAGGAACGTTCCCAGTGAACGATACTTACCCTTTGCGTGGCAGAAGACATCTTTGAATAGTAGTCGAACAAAACGCCGACGTGCGGTGTTTGCCATCTTCAGTTCATAACCGAGCCATAAACCTATGACCTGAAGGGCATTTTAACCAAAATTTGGTACCGTGATTTGGCAGTGTTCGTTAGTGTCCCAAAAGCACCAAAACCAAAAAATCTGAGTTGAAAAAATTAAGGGTCTGAAGGAAAGATTTCTTTGATAAAAAAACATCGTTGGAAAGATCATTCTGAATGAATGATTTTATATTTTAAAATAATTTTATTTAATTGTCATGGATACCTTTTCATCACTCAAGAAATTCAGCAAAGGGCAACACCCTTGATCCCAGGGCCAACCTTATCGACGTTCTTTAATGACTGTTTTTTTGTAAGGGTATTCCTAGCTTAGTCGGTAGAGCGGTCAACTCACGATGGAAAGGTTGGAGGTTCGATTCCGACCATCGTCCACTCAACGAATGAGTAGCACAAAAATGGTAAACTGAATTGAGGGCTCAACGGCAGGTGTAGTGCTTTGCAGAAGTCTAGCGCTAGAGAACTATAGACTCCTCCACAGTTACGGTACTTACTAGTCCTAGCTTTCTCTGATTGCAATATTACGCAATTGTCCAAGGTTTTCAATATTCACGCAATCCTTTACTTAAATGCGTTACTTCAAATCGGTTTCTTATTAAGGCACCCCTATCTATGTGACATGTGACCCACTAAAATCCATCCCACTGTTTACTCTCCCTACTAGTAGAAAAGGTCAATTCTTTCGCCCAAGTGAAATAATTGGTGGTCTATTCTAACCATCTCTGAATGCTTCATGATTGTGTCGCTTTATTTTGGAATGAATTTCAACAATTTTTCTGAAAAAAATATTTTGGGAGTACGGGAAGTGTCCTCAACGATGCCTTTTGGAAAAAAATCGGAAAATTAATAAACGCCCCCCTCCCCCTTGTTTATTCGGCATCTAAGAGTAGATTACCAGGGGTTTGGGAAAAAGTTTGTACATACAAAGACAAAGAAAATGTTAACATCAGAAGTTCATTACTTGTTTGCTTTAATAACAAAACAACATATATACAAGTTTTCAAAACGAGAAAAAACACTAACTTTTATGTAATATATATAAAAAACTAAGTATCAAATAATGAGGACAAGGGCGAAATGCCCACACCGCTAAAAAGGAAAAAGTCCTAAAACTTCTAACTATTTTTTTTCTTAAAGATTTCTGATCCTCAAAAAGCACTAACTTCATTGGAGAAGCCCTAATATTTTACGTTTCGGTTATTAAAATTGTCTATTTTCTTTTCGAACCTATAGAATAAAACTCTATAAAAATCAGAAGGTATCTATATTATAACTGTAAGAAACTAAAAAAATCTTTTGTTTCGGACAAAGTTTTAATTCGGACACTTTGGACAAACCAGGATAGTTTTACATCTCTCACAACAGACACCTTGCACGTTTCCCGAAGGTTTGTCTAATAGTTTGTGTTTCCATAGCAACGAGTTTGCCCATTCTTTAGTAATAATTCCTTTAATGTTCTCAGCCTCTTTATGGTGTTTGGTTGCTATGACATTTTCAGCAACAGCAATAACAAAGTTCTCACTTAGTTCAATTTGTGATGAGTGAAATTGTTTAAGTTGTGACACGACTTCACCTTCAATTAAAGTCGATATTGATCGTCGGCTCGGTTTACGTTCGATGGCTTCAGTAGCTGGGATACCTCCTCCTTTCTCTAAAAGTTCTCTATATTTATTTCGGAACGTTCGAACGACACTCTCGTTCAAGCGTGGAAATTGTTCTCTGTAAACTTTCACGGTTGCTCCTAACCCGATATCGTTGCATAGCTTTCCGATGTTGTACCGATCTTCGGGCGTATATTTTTGATACTTGAACCGCTTACTTCGTCCGCTTTGTGGGTTCAAAGTACCGATTATCGGCTTCCCAATCAAATCTTTACGATCGTAAGGGTATTCTACGGCTCCTGCGTAACCGTTTATACGTGGCGGGATGACGTCGAATTCACGTAATCTGGTGTTTTCGCTTACTGAGCGGTGTAAGTGGCCATTGAAGTTTGGAGGAGGTGAATGGTGTCTGGGTGAGTGTGGCCTTGGTCGTGGATAATGAATGATGGGCGGTGCAACCACGGAAGGGTGTGATGAAATTGTGGAATGTTGAATGTTTGGTGAAGATCGCATGGGTGGTGATCGATGATGTGGCGGAGATCGCGAACGATGCCGGGACGGAGATCTAGATCGATGACGCTCACGGCCCTCCTCCTTTTGTGATGTATGTTCGAACGACCTGTAGGGTGGAGATCGACTTTCACTTCGTGAAGAACGTGCATAAGGAGAGAATCTCCGTTCTTCTGGTTGATTTTGTTTAGGCGAGACAGAGAATCTCCGTTCTTCTGGTTGATGTTGTTTAGGCGAGACAGGTGGTGAACTATGATTAGATGCTTGTTCTTCAGCCTCACCACGTGGTGATACAACACCGTTTGTTCTTGCTGCACCTGTTGTTCCTGGTTCTGCCATCTGATGGTCTCCTTCCAAAACAAACACTTGTGGTTGAGTCGGGTATTCATGCGCATGCGTATTAGGTGGTGAGCGATATCCAGCGCGTCGCTGATGATGATCTTGTTCTTGCTTATGACGTTGATATTGTTTGTGGAAATCAAAAATGATGGATTCGCTGATCCCTGGATATTCCTTGTGGAACTCTTGTAGCGCTTTCATAACTCCGTGATGCGAGCAATAACGGCCTATCTTTAATTGATCTTCAAGAGTAATCTTCATGATTCGTGGGTGGTCTTTCTCCGCTTCAGCGAAAACTGGGCGTTGGTGTGCGTTATCCCTTATGAAGGGAAGTCGTTCACCGTTTCGTGGATGATATCTTGCGTATTCGTCTTTAATAGCTTGTGAAGGTGGGGGAGGTGATGTTTGACCTTCGTAAGGTTTGTTCGATTCATCGATGATTTTATATTTGCGCGGGCGACCTCTCGGTGGAGCTGAGTAACTGTTTTGTAGTTCTTTTTGCCTCTTTTGTTCGAATTCATACACAGCAGATTCACCAATCATCTGCTTGTATTTATCACGGAAACCTCTGGTCACACTTTCGCTCATCTCTGGATATCGATCTTGGAAGGCCTTGCGTGCAGCCGCTGGGCCATGTTCGAAACAATATTTGCCAATAGCGATACGGTCCTCAGGTGTATACTTTTGATATTTCTTACGTTTACCACGTTTGTAAGGAACTTTGGCGACATTGTTTGTTGTGCCGTCATGAGAACTGGAATCATCATCTTCTGGGTCTCCTCGCAAATCCTCTGATCCGTCGCCTAACATGCTGGTTGGCCGTGCAACAAAAGTCGGTTCTGATAGCATGGAAGGTCGATCAGATAGCATAGAAGGTCTCTCAACTAGCGATGTGGAATCGTGTGATGCTTGATCGGCGGCGACCGCGCTGTCATCAATTTCGTCAGCGTTGGTATGATTTGTACTGTTATTATCCTCGGTACCGTCAGAATCAACGTAGTAGTCAACTGAGGATATGTGTGGAGGGGATGGTGGTGGATTTGTTGGCAGATGGTCACTATTCAGCATTGACGGTAATGCACTCAATGCAATTGTTGCTGCTGACATTGTGTTGTTGTTTTATCTGCATATGATATTGTTTGATTTTCTTGTTTTCTTATTCTGTAGAAATTGAAAGAAAGAAAAATAAATGTTAAAGGATTGTATTATAGACTATTATAGGTAAGCTCATCAGAAAGCATCCTCGCATGTAATTCACGTCGTTCTTTAGTACAAAAGTCTCTAAAAATCGCTTGAATAAAAGAAACAAAGTTTTGTCTCGAAATGCTTCGTTCTCCAAATTTTTGTAAGAGACTTCACTACGGGAAACTTGAGTGGTCTCAAATTGGCAGGTCCACAACCTCCTCAGTCAATAGGTAGATCTTAGAATTCCTAGAAATTATGACGAAAACACTCTTCACTAAATCAACCCAAAGGTATTCACTTAAAACATTCATCATTCTTTCACAGCTCAAAAAAAAGAAGAGAATTCTCCATCCCCTTACAGAACACAGTCAACAACCAACCATCTCAAACAATTTTGTTAATCGAGAAAATTTTTCTCATTTTGCGATTGTGGTTTTACTGGAAGATAAAGTACGAACTAAATAGAAATTCATTTTCTCGCTAGAGATGAACTATTTAGCGACCCCATCTCTTTTTTTTAACTAGATAAGCGATAATATCAAAAAAAATACAGCGAAAAAGAAAAATAACATTTTTTTTGTTCAATTCTCTTTATGTTCAATTTTTAACAAATTAGCAAAGTTTGAAAAAAATAGTTTCCACAGCAGATTACTGCTAACGCTCCTTCATTATAACAAAAAAACCACGAAAATGTCTTTTATGTACAAAAAATTAACAAATCGTTATTGGATTGTACTCTGAAGACAAAGAATTTTCTTTAAACAAAAGCTTTTTTTTATATTTGCGTTTTTGACGCTTTTTTTTTCAAAAATAAAAAAGAAATTCAGGTCAAAACAATAGAATAGAGAAATTGCGATCTACTATAGAGATAAAAAATATGTGTGGTTTAAAAAATATATATATTTTCGCGAAACAAGACAAGAATACGCTGAAATATGAACTATCTAAATCTGAATTAAAAAGATGTATCAATTCTATTGACCTTTCTTTTCTCTATACAAAATGTAATTCTATTCAAACCGCGAAAAAAAAATTGTTATTTTATATCTAATAAAGCAAGTCAGCTTATTTTGTGTTCAAAGTAACTCTGCTCTGTCCGCCAGCAGCGCAACCCTGAACCAGAAGAAATGCCAATTACACAGAGATTCATATCATTTATAACCGTAAAATTTTCTAAGAACAATTAAACAACATTAGGAAATATATTGTGTCACTGCACCGACAAATTGGGTGATAATTAACCAATAAAAACAATGTTACCTCCTTTTAAAATTAACCAAGCCGAACATATTATTATAAACTAGTCTTGCAACATATATCTATTGACTACCTACTGACCCCTTTAGAGAATAAACTTAAGATTCAGTAATCTTTGCCTGATATATTTTGTTCCTATATCAGTTTTTCTATTCCTTTTAAACTAAAAACCAGAAGGGGTTTAAAATCTAATTTAGAAAAAAAAATCACTTTTTTTCTTTCTAAAGTTTCGACAAGTTAAATTTGAGATGACCGCAAAATTTTTCTCTTTTATGACATTTTCCACATAATAAGCTTTTTACCTGACAGTAAAAAATTTTACTTGCGCTTGCTCTAAAAAGTCAAGCTTGTTCAAATAAGTCGATATTTGAATATAACTAGATAAGGTTGACAAAATAAAAATTAATGCTAAAGATTTTATCAATAATTTATACGCAAGTCAACTTTTAGTAAACGCAAAAAAACCATTACGAAACATACAATAAAAAGAAATTTAAATTCTCTTTCACCTTAAACCAAGTGAAAAAAAAGCTCTTAGCGTTTTTCTAGATAAAACCTTCTTGACTAAAATCTGCTCATTTTAAATGTTTCTTTTATAATATAATATAATATTTTTTACTTTCTCATCCTTTTTATATGACCCGAGTTTTTTTAACGGAACTATGCAAAAGTACGAAAAAAACGCGAATTTGCTTCAATTGTTCATAAATATTTGATGAAGGGGCTACTCTAAACTCAACAGTAATTGGCAAAAAAGGTTCTCGAATACAACAAGATCGTTTAAATTTTATTCCGCATTTTTTTTTTTTTTTTTGAATGGGAAATGAAAGGAGGAAAGTTTTTAGACCAAAAAAAACGAAAAATACTTGTCCAGTATTAAGACTTCCAGCTGGGAAAAAAAACTGAAAATAATATACAAAAACATAGAAAATTATTACACATAAAAAAAGGAGAGTTTTATTAGAAAGAAAAAACAAAAAAACATATATTAAAATATTTGGAGGGAAAAAATTGAAGGAAAAAGAAACTATTTCAAAATTAAACTAAGATTCGCAAAAATTAGAGAGAAAAATAATAATTTCTGTTTGAAAAATACTAAAAAATAAGTTGAAAAATGATCGCTAATTTAAATAACGCACCATAAAATTATCAGAGCAAAACCTGGAAAATCATAGAAAATTAAACTACACTGCCTTTCTATTTGCATCAACTCGAAAAAGTAAGTGTGTGAGAGGTCCTGTCTTGAAAACAGCAAAAAATTCAACAAAAAATACTTATTTTCTCTATTTTACGCCTTGAAACCTTTTTATCTCGTATTAAAGACTCTATTGATTCATCCAGTGAATTGAACGTTAAAAGCCCAATAAAATTACACTCAAAAGAACATTCGCCGTTTTTTTAAATCGAAAAAGAATTCAACTGAACAATAATGAACAATAAGGCCAGCCTCTTTTTTTACTTTAAAAGTATTTAGCGGAATCAGGCTAAATTTTATTAACCTTGTTATATTAACTACCTTAAGTGTACTTATTTTGAATCAGAAATTTTATTTAATTTGGCCGGTATTTAATTTGGCGGTTGCTGAAGAATTTAACCTTAAAATGGCGTAAAAACAGCGAAAAAATAGCCAAAAAAATCTTTTTTAAAGAGTTCATGTTTTCAAAAAGTTAATTTGGCGGGTATTTAATTTGGCGGATGGTCATTTTATTTAATTTTGGCGTGTACTTATTTTGGCGGATTTGGATCAAATCTGCCAAATCTGCCAAAATTAGTACCCGCCAATATAAGTACACTTAAGGTATTTTTTAATTGATTTTATATTTTATATATTAGTACCATTACATCACAGACCCGGTGGAACCCTCTCCGCTGGAACAATAGGTCCAAAAAACCATCGATACTAAAAATAGCTTAGAATTTCGTCCCTATTGGAAAAGGCCCACCCCCATTGAAAAATTTTGTTATCGCCATTGAATAGTTAGCCAATAAAAGGTGTGATACTCACCAGTTCTTTGAACGAAGAACCATAGAATTAGGTATTCCCAGCGGAAAATAACCCCCATTGGATTTTATGTCTCATCTTTTATTCCCACTAATAAAATAATTCCCACCAGGTCACTGAGACAGAGATGTATTTAATTTAAAATGTTTAAATTTGATTTGTTCAAGGAAACTTAGGAAAGAACTCGTCCGAGGAGATCATACCAATGTTATTTCTTTGGTCGCGGAATCTTTTTGGCTTGTTTTTTTTAGGTCAACTTATCTCAACAGTTTTTAGCTACACCTTATCACTGAAGAAGTATCATTTTGGATAGGGCTGTGTGATCGAAGTTTTAAGACAGTTTGATCAAGTTTAATATACTTCTCCTCATCCCACCAGGCACACAACGGCAGAGCGTTATTTGGACGTTGAAACAATGTTGGAATAACGTTGTGTGCCTTCTGGGACTTCAAATGTTTCAAATGTTACACTCTAGGATAATTTTTCAACCATCAAAAATTTACTACAGTATATATCTGAACAGTGACCCTATGTAAACATATTTTTGTCACTTTGGATAAAAAAGAGCCCCGTGTAAAAGCCAGTGGGGATATCAAAGTCAGAATCTTTTCCACTGATGGGTATATAAAAATCTATTGTTTGTTCACAAAATTGATTCGCGTCGCTTCTCTTGCGATGCGACGGGCAGTTGTTGAAGTCGCTTGAGAGCTTAAGAATATATTTTTGAAAAAAAGGATTCTTTGTCTTTTTTCTACTTCTTAAATTTTTTTCCTACATTGAATTTTTTTTCTAAATTGGAAAAAGGGTGGCGCATATGCGGCACCCTAATGACGCGCCTGCATTTAGTCTATAACAACTCAATGGGGATGTAAAAAAAATATATATTTTTTTTCAATAGGGGGGGTGGGGGGGGAGGTGAGTCTTTTTTCAGTGGGGACGAAATTCTCTGTTAATTTTTGACCGAGGACGTTTTTTTACCCATTTTAATAGTGGGTCCCACATGGTCTGTGATAGTGGGGGGTGTATCTGATTAATTATATTCATAAAAGACAGTACAGTATGGCTCTAACGAAAGCGATGATATGAAGTTACGGTATAAATTTCTCTCCGGGTGTGATGCCTGTTTATTTAAAAAATCGGAAGTATTTTTTCTGTTTGATGTAATTAATGAGCAATTATTTGCTTCTCGAAAATGTCAATTAGTCTTATGGAAGCATTTTTTATTCAAAAAAAAAAGAAAGGCTTAAATTTAGCTTTTGTGAGATTTTTAATTTGAATTATTAGGAAGCAAAAAAAGTTAATCAAACTAAATTCGTCAAGGTCATTCGTTTTTCAAAAAGATGTACTTAAAAAAGATCCTTTTGACTTTTGACTTTATATAAAAAATGCACAAAAAAGTTTATTAAATGATTTTTTTGATTTATTTTAATGATTTTCTTTTCATTTTGTTCTTATATTCTCATTAAAAAAAAGCGGTATTTTCAATTCAATGCTTTTCTTTATGATTTAGCATTTTTTTTCCTATTGTCATCGTTTTTTAATTCCACCTTTTTCGAGAGTAACATTACTATAGAGCACCACAAAAAGAAGGGTTGATTAAAGTTAGAGAGATTTAAGCAAAATATAAAAATAATAAATTCTCGAAATTCAATGAAATTATGATGTGAAATGAAATAAAAAATTTCCACTCGTTCTCACTTTAGTCTTTTACAATAGAGTTTCTTAAAACTTGTTAAAAATTCCCTTACATGATAAAAATATCGAGAAAAAAAAGCTTTATTTTTCAGTGAAAAAAAACGCGGTAAAAAAAGACAAAATCTACGAAAAAAGAATTATGAAAACGAAAGTCTTAGTCTTAAAACTATTTTCATTCGATTTCAACACAAGAGAAGGACAGCTCTTTAAATCCAGTAGGCTATTAAACGATTTTACCCTTAAGTTTAATTTCTTTTTTCACAAAAAAATACGGTAAAAAAACAGTTCATTGGAAAGCAAAAAATCCTTTTTCCAACCTCACTTCATATTCCAAAACCACTATTCTATCCAAACCTTTCATTCCCTTTTATTTTTATTTCACGACTTTTTAACCAAATGTCATATATCTTATGAATTTTCTTTTCGCTAAAAAATAAATAAGAAACTTAAAAAAAAAAACGCGAATACGACTCAAGTTTACTCTGAAGAGAAAATGTTAACACGTTCTTAAGTTCCATTCCAGCGCAGATACAAAAATCTTTGTTAATAACTTTTTATGTCTGAGAAGGTTTTTTTGTTTCTCAAACCGTGAATTCTAATAAATGGCTTTGCGTTTTTAAGTACTTTTTTGTTCCCAATTCAAGACGACGAACGTATCTATCAATCTTAAAATATTTCCTTTTGTACATTTGCATTTCCCCCTAAATAAAAAATAAAGATAAGATATCGAATGCAAACCTATCGTTCATACGTACTCCTTCTGAACTAAAAAAATAAGCTTTCAGCTTTTGGTATCATTTCCCAATCTTCCCCATCCCAGACCATATCGATACTACCACACCAACAATGCAAATTACTTTAGATCAAAACGTTTGGAGAGTCTTCTTTAACACAACCATCATCAAATGAAATCAAAATTAAAACCAACCCCCCAAGACTGATTTTGTCTGTTTTCTTTTTTGACAATAAAACGCAAAAAATAGGAGAAAGAAAATTAATTTTTTTTTGTTGAAAAAGCTAAAGACCAAGTTACTAGATTGACAATGAGAACTTTTGTACGCTAAAAAAAACGTTGCTCGCAATAAAAAAGAAAGCATTCTATTTTTCTTTAAAAAAAGAAATGATTAGAAGCTTTTTTAAAACCTTCTTTATTAATAATACGGTTCACATAATTTGACGATTTCCCTTCTTACAAATCGCGGCTATTTTCGTTCCTTTTGTCAAGAATGTAAGAAATCTGCTGCATTCTTTTTTATCTTGTCTTTTCATCTTAATTTAGCGATGACAAAAAACAAAATCACGATAGTTTAAAGTAGTAGAGTAGAGATTAAAAAAATCTATTTTCTCATCTATTGTATGTAAAATCTTGTGTGTCTAATTCTCAATCAAAGAATTTTTAAATGCTCTATTTATTTGTATTTTTACCCAATTGCCTTATTGTTGTTATTATTGTTTATAATAGAATCCATGGTAGCGGGAATAAAAATATACGACAAAAATAAAGTTAATTACACGATCCTCTCTCTAATGAATTAACTTTATCATAGAACGGAAGAGAAAAAGACTGGGTTTAAGTCAAAATGGTGTAATCCCTTCAAAAAAATGATTTACGATTTAGAAAGTTAATCCGTCCACCGTTGAATTCACTGTATATCGCACTGTTTTTTTTAATACCATTTGACGATCCGATTTCATGCTTTTAATTAATAAAACTTTGGTCTATTATTTATCATAGCCTTATTTTAAGGGGTAACTGCAACAAGTAGATGACATCGAACTAAACAGCCCAGCAGGCACAGAACGTTATTCCAACACTTTTCAACGTCAAAATAATGTTCTGGCGTTGAAACAGCGTTCTGTGCCTGTTGGGAGAAGCGAATCCACGACTTGTCACAATGTCACATGTTTGACCTTTCTGACCTGAATACCTTAAGGGAAGAAATCTTCGCGGAATTTAATTTCGCGGTTTTGGGTGTCAACCGCGAAATTAATTTCTGCGAAACACATAAAATCTTGGATTTTGAAATTTTAACCCTAAAATTGGCGTTTTTAGGCCAAATTAGCCTATATATCTTCCCACGAAATTTTCTTTCCTTAAGGTATATATTTGTTTGGGGCGCTGCCCCCGCCCCAATGGCGAACACTGCTAAACCCTGTAGGAGGTAATTTTCCGCTAATGTTATAGACTTGCAGGTCTACAGACATATGTGTGGGGGTATTACAAATTTAATTCAACTCATTTTAAGCCAATTCCTAGTTTTAAGGGGATAAAAATTTAAAAACCTGGAATCGAGTTCTGAAGATATGAAGATAAAGAAGTGAGTGTTTCAATTTTACATACAGTAATGCTTGTCTTTTAAACAATGGAAAATTAGTATATAATTTAATCCCCCACTGAAAAATTTGATGCTATCCTCATTGAAGTCATTGAATTTTTACCGGTTAAAATGGCCCTAGCCCTCTATATAACCTTTTGAATATAGAAGAATAGAATTTCGTATCCCCAGTGAAAATATCAGATACGTATTTACCCACTGGATTTCATGGCTCAACTTTTATTCTCATATACAAAATATGTTCCACCGGGTCACTGAGGTAGGAGTGTTATTTGATTATTTTTTGCCTTTAATGATTTGTTTTGCGTTAATTAAATAGTTTCTTAAATATTGAGTAACTGATATTACAGTAAGAAAATCTCTTGCTGTGTTGTACTAAAAATGCCTGAACAAACGGGGTTGTCATTTCAAACCAATTATAAAAGCCATCTTATCCGTTGACTGCTAAAGCTAAAAGAAAGCAAAAAGCGTCTATTATTACAACACTAGTGCAATACTAGAGAAAAAAGCGAATAGACAAATTGATTAGCTAAAATTCGACGGATTCCTTCATTCAAAGTGTCTTCAATAGGCTGTATTTACGACGATTTACTTTTAATAGCATTACCAAACCTTACTAATATCACACAACTAAATTTAAATCAGTTTCTAATCTTTTACCAATTCGGGCGTTATCAAACGAAATCTCCTATCTTAACAAAAAAAACTCCGAGCAGGAAAATTTTGTTCTTTTTTAAAGATATTTACAGACACAAATTTTTATCTGTTCTCTTTCTTTTCGCAGTGAAACTGTAATGCACATTACAGATAAATTTGGCGACGCGTCTTTCTTGGAACAAAGCATATAGGCAAAGATTAAAATTACTAATTGAATGATTTATTAGACTTTGAGTACTTAAAACTCTTGGTGCCAAAAAAAACTAAAATCATTCCTACATATCTCAAAACGAATGCTCTCGTGCTAAAAATATTTGTAATAGACTTGAATAACTTGACTCGCAGAATTACAATACAGTTTCTCGTTCAGGCCTCTTGGTTCCATTTTGTTGAGAGCGTACAATGACCGCTCCCGGCCCCCATTCCCTGCATCTTTTCATATCGATCCAAGTCCTGTTTGGATGCGCAATCGAATAAAAGGATTGCAGAGCGGGGAGGAAGACGCAAGGAGAGATCACACACGTAAACAAAAGAAAATGCACACAGCACAGAAATATTGATCCAAGCATGAATTTAATGAGTCTAGAATTGGTCCTTAATTAATACTAATGAAAGGAATAGTTTGAATCCAATTGATCGAGGGAGGATCACATTGTGTAAATTGTATCTTGTAAAAAAAGGTGAAAATGGATTACATTATTTTGCGAGGGTTATAAAACCTAATAATTAAATTTTAATTGTTTCTATAGCAATTCTTGAATTGCAACATGTAATTTTATTTTTACAGATTTTAAATATCACTTTTTAGAAGTATTCTTCTATTTTTAGTCGAATGACAAAATTGGCTAAAATGATGGAGTTAGTCATATTTAGCACGAAAACCCAAATTGCGATCTGTAATAAGGCAACAACAATCTGGGTGTATCCCTACACAACGGTTCATAACCGCCTACAAAGAATCCCAGCAGAAACAAAACGTTATTCCAACATTGTTTCAACGTCCAAATAACGTTCTGACGTTGAAACAACGTTCCATTCCTGCAGGGATTGTTAAATTTAAAAGTCATTTAGATATCGGTGGCACCTTTGTGAATCCATCTCATTGACCAGTCGCTTACCAAGTCTAAGGTGTCATCCTGATGCAGTTAGAAATTTAATCAAGTGCTTCAAAAAAATCGCACACCCAATTCGAGTGAGAAAATGAGTATGACGATAAAGACGAAATATGTTAACGGGCTATTCCAGAAAAAGAGAATTCATGGGGGATGACGGATATGTTTTCCGGGGGTAACATAGATTGGCTCGTGTCGGGGGTAAATGTGTGATGTGCAGGGGTAAATTTGGGTGTCTGGGAGTCAAATTAACGCCTTGTCCAGGGGTAAATAATGAGTAAAAGCCCACCCCCCTGTGCACAATCTTTTTCTGGTGCAGTCCAATAAACAAATCCTAACAAAGAGAATTAGTTATTCGATCCAGTATTTGTAACTGAGAAACAGATTGCAGTGTCCTTGAAAGTTTCTCCACTTAATGTAAGCGGAATTTTTAAATTACGAAGTTGTTTTTTCCATATTCGCAAAGACAAAACAGTAAAAATGCGAAATACTTTGGAAACCTTTGTTCTGCAATTCATTTAGTAACCACTGGCCTTGCAGACAGGTTTCCCTATAAAGTTTATTTTGGAAAGTGTCCAAAGTTCGGTGGGTGCTGATTTTCTTCTCCCTTCTGTTGTCTATTTAGATCTCGTAAGTATTTGTATACTTATGCAAGTAAAAATATTTATATCAAAATACGAAAAAAACTTGATGTGTGTGATAGTATAGCATATATGAGCCTCGTCCATACACCTATGTCCAGTACCCGGAGTGAGGATTCAAAATCCATCGTTCTGACTCTATGGATTTATTTATTTAGTATGATCTTTGATAGCTGATCCCAAAATTGGCCAGGGTGGCCACCCACCCAGCGAACGAGATCCGAATATTAACTTTACACGATACTGACTGTGTGAAGAAATTCACATGGATTGGAGGATTGAATTTTCATTAAATTGGTTGCTGAAAACCCTACAGGAATTTCTTGTTAAAATTTTAAAAACTTAACAAACTTGGAATATAGCCCTCAGAGGTAAAGCCACTACTTTTAGTACCAGGGGGGGGGGGGGAGCTCCTTTAGCTTTTTCCTACAGGTACTTTTTCGTCCTTAAATAAATTTCTTCATATTGTAATTGACCTTTCATAACATTCCCAAAAATATAGATATAGACGAAGCAAAGGACTGAATCATTCCCTTGACCTTTTTGACCTGAGTGTTTTTTGGGGGAGCCCCCAAGGTCCGTGCCCCCAAGGTCCTCTCCCCAGGAGTGTCAGACAGCCATCGATCTGAATAATGTAATGACAATTAAAATATTTGAATTTCGAAAACCAAACGCACAAAGGTAAAAAAACGTCTTTCCAATCACCACAATATCCACAAAATCAAAGTTTTGTCATAACACGCCAAATCAAAATCGCAGATCATAAAAATTCGATTAAATTTTTTGACATAAAAGATGTTATTCTTATACTTGGTTATACGTATTGTCTATGCTTAAATCAACCCTTTTTGTGAAATTTTGTTTTAAACCCTAGATTACAAGACAACAATGGAAAAATCACAGTGGTTTACCGGCAAAAAACTGAAATAGAAATAAAATTAACAAAAAGCAGTAAAAAAAAAAGAGAATTAAAAGTCAAAATGTAAAAAAACAATATTGAATTCTATTAAAATACCTACTTTTAATTTTGTCTTCTAAAAAAGACAAAAGTTTTGCTTTCCACTATCAAAAAAAAAAAAACTCATCAAAAATTATGATTGTAAGAAATTGACTTAAGCAATCTTTTATTCGACAAAAAACACAAGATCACTCACTCACATACACACTTTTTACGCGATAATTAAAGGTGGTTTAAATTTAATAACTAGGTTTCAACAACAGCATCGATGTAGGTATTATGCTGTATACCATATACAAAACAAACAACAATACAAAAACCAAAACAAAGCTTTTGTAAACAATGAATCCATAACGTTGAATGGAAAGCTGGAGCAAAAGAAATTAAACCAAGTAAATGTTACGGAGAAAGATTTCTTTTTTCAAGGCACGTCGGAAACGCAATATGAAATCTTAAAATGACTGCAGGTAATTGCTCCGTCAAAAATTCCACAGACATAAAAACAACATTTTTCGCGTCTCTACCATAATTGCTCTGTCTCATTTATCCATCACAATATATCATCCATAATGATCAAATATATTGAAAATAATCGAGTCAAAAATACAACAGTGAGGTAGTCAGACCACCATTATGTTACCATGACGATTGCATTTTTACGGATATCCACGGAGGAAGAAATGTTTTTTTTAATCAAAGATTCACGCTTAAAAAAGTGAATTATTGTCAGGAACTTTTCGTTAATTGCCACAAGGAGATTCTCAGGGAGGATGTTATTGTTTGTCAAAAGATTCAATTATCCTCTTTTTTTTTTGCGAGAAAACCTCTTTAATCTGATTGGATAAAAATAATTTCATAATGAGTGCGGCGCGCCTTTAAAGCACAGGACAACCCTTATTTTTGAAAGGAAACCTATAAATAGATGGACAGGAATTCAATTTTAATAGATACAGGTATTATATGAATCCTGTTGCTAATTTGTTGTGATTATAATTTCTGCCTTAAGCATTGGTTGGTTCTTAGTTCCACATTATTCGGAAAACATGGAAAAATCCAAATTAAGCTTTTATTTACTTCACCTTCCTGCTGTAAATCGTTCTCAATCAAAAAACTCACTACGGCCAAAACATTCCATAGATATTACGGCAATACCCATCTTACTAAAACTCAAAACCCTTTGAGCTATTTTAGCACTTGATCCTAAATATAATCCAAACAAACTTGTTATATATTTGAAATACAAAAAGCTTTTTAAAAAAATTTAAGATATTTTACACTCAATTACATAATCAGGTGTGGTTATTAGTTTCGAACCTTTTACTTTAGAAAGGTCCAGCAAAAATAACGGTCACTTAATTAAACAATAGTATTTCGTTAAAGGAATCATTTGTGCTTGAATTTGTTACATTTTCATCGCCAAATTAAGTACTCTATAGACCTTTCGTCCAACATTGTAATACATGGTATACACACTGGAAGAAATTCCTCAAAAACTCACAATCACGAGATGCTTTGTATTTTTTTTTTAAATCCATGGTTGTGTGACTTGTATAAGCGGAAAATTTCAAGCATTTTGACTGAGATTATTTGTACACAATGCACTCAAGGCTGGTTTTTTCCTTCGTTTTATTTATTTAGCTGGATTTTGGACGACAATGACTCACTTCAAAGACACATACCGATGCAAATCATTGCCAACATTTTTGTCCAATCATCTCAGTGGCTGTATCCCTTACCATAAGAAAAATTCAGTTTAATTATTTCATCTCAGCAAAAAGGGGAAAAAGACATTGAATCGACAAAATAATTCGAAATTTGAACATTAAGTCCAATTCGCTAGTTACTATAAGCAAGATTTGATCAACTAAGAGTTTCCAGAGATTTAGGCTGTATTCCTTTATGCCGCCCGAGCTCACTGAGTTACCCAAAAGTATCACTAACCTGTTATTCCATTTAGAACTGCTCGTAACCGAATGGACCAGCTCGCCCTGCCGGTTGTGCTGACGCTGCATTTTTAACACTGCATTTTTTTCTTTTCTGTCACAAAAAGCGCTCGAAAATTGTGATT
>JAUJPO010065001.1:0-12562 GCA_032270745.1 Tiaropsis multicirrata | reverse complement strand
CATTTATTTAAATATCTCGTGTTTTAATAGTCCCATTAGGATGAAACTTTGTGGTAGTATCACATTTAATATAAGTAGTACAATGAAGAAAAGAAAATTTCAAAATTTTATCTTGTTTACTATTAATAAAGTCGAACCAATCGAATGTATGAGCCAATCGAACGTAGTCGAATCAGTCGAATCAATCGAATTAGTCGAACCAATCGAATAAATGAGCCAATCGAACGTGATCGAATCAATCGAATCAATCGAATCTAGCACTAATCGAAGGCAATCGAATCAATTGAGAAAATCGATAAAGACTAAAGACACCCTAATTATTAGAAATTTAATTATCTCATTAATGACCTGGTTGGGAATTTTTAAACCTATAATTAAAAAAGTTGTATTCCTAATAAGCTACCCAGTCATGAAGAAATAATTACCCTCAACGGGGTCATTGATGAGATAATTAAATTTCTAATAATTAGGGTGTCTTTAGTCTTTAGGGTGGATCGCAGTCTTCTACAGAGAGCATAAAAAAAGAAAAATATAAGGAATTCATTTGAAGTTACTCCTTTCATGGAGTTAGAACATAGGCAAATAAAATTGAATCTTATCTTTTATGAAGTTGACATGACTGATAAAAATTAACATGAAACATAAAACAAGACAACATAGATTACTAGAAAACAAAAACTTTGCCTGAAGTCCTGGACTTGTTACCGGTTCATAGCAACTTTACACGTGTTACGGGATCCAAAAACTCAGTCTCCCTAAGGCATTATCTGAAACCGACTGCAGTTCCAAATACATAAACAAACTAAATAGTAAAATAAAATTAAGAAGAGAAAGAAGCTAAAAGATATTTAAAACTGATCCATTTCTGTCCATACAGTTAATTACAGCAGACGTTGATCAGTTTTAGAAAAGAGACAACATTTTCAGAAAAAGGAAAAACTAGAGCCAGGTGCAACGCACTGTATGAGAGAAACCTCACATGAAAAGGAAATCCAGCAAAAGGAAGCAATTTTGAGAAGGCAAAATAAACAAACAAAACAAAAAAAAAATAAAATAAAATAAAAAAATGAAACAAAGAAGGAATTCACACTTACTTTACACTTACTGAAAAACAGCCAAAAAATCTGTATTAGTAAAGAACCTATTATCCTTTCCTTTGGTAGTCCAATAGACTGAAGAATGGGAGAATCCAAGTTTATTTCTACAATCCGAGTCAAATACAAAGTTGATGATCTCTGAAAGTACTTCAATAAGAAGATAGTGAGGAAGGGTAGTATACAGTGTGGCAAAGTCAAAGGTGGAAATTCGTTTTGCCTTTTTCTTGGCATTGATCCTATTAAGATGGTTTACAACAGGAGAAGAATTCTGCACTACCCAAAACTTATTGAAACTGGAACTTATTGAACTCAACATGTTTATATAAGACTTTAAAGACCATTGAGACAGCACATGATAGAGGTTTTAGAAGCCATGATAAAGTGACAACCTACAGGATCTTTATGCATTTTTGGGGTCCAATACATGATAGGAAGGGTTTTTTCTGTGAGTTCTAGTCCAAACCGTTTACACATATTCTCATTGTTTTCGATGATAGAATTTAAGTCATTGTCAGAAAGTTTATAAGTATTATTTCCAGAGATTTCTGCAATCAATCTAGAAACATAAAACCTTTTACAAATTAAGGCAAAGTTGTTAGGTGCTTTATATATGGTAACAATGACAAACATTTTCTGTAGGAGTTCCAGATATGCCAGCACATCTGGATCTTTAAGAACAGGTTTTTTGTGGCCCTTTGTGGAAACAATTCCTCAGCTGCCTAAAAGCTGTTGAATTTTTCGAAGCATGCCACATAAAATATTTGTTATTATTATTATTATTATCAATTATAGACTTAATTTTTTTGGTAATTGATTTTATCTTTCACTTTAGAAACAATGGCATTTCTCCAACGCTTGAAAGCTCTTGCTTTGAACTTTGTCTTCTGTTCTAAATTTTCTACACAGGCGTCGATGCTAGCAACGATGTCATCTAGTGCCTTTGAAAAATTTATATTTCTTGGTTCTCGATAGTTTGGACCTTTGGTCAAAAGTTTGCGTAGTTTTTGATTCTCTAAGATTCTCAAATCACCAGTTATGATGTGTTTATGAAAAGGATCAGAAAATTGATAATCAGCACATTCACAACGATCAGAGTCGAGTGTGAACGAAACCTCATCATCAATATATATATAAAAAATTTGTTTGGATATCTGGAAAGCCTTTCGTTTTGAGGATACATTTTATTTGAAAGTGTTTAATCATGCCAAAAAGAAGATACAGCCAAATCTTTAATAAGAGCCATTTTTTTTTTGGTTGAACAACCTATCTCATTTCCGAAAATCGGCCTACTGAAACACCCGTGACCAGTGCCCCTACCTCAAACCCTAGGCTACTCTCATTCCTATTGGGGCTACTCCCAACCTTACAGAGGCTACTCCCAACTCTGCCAGGGACACTCCTACATCCAACCCTAACTGAAATCTATCTATTATTATACACCTCTCACGGATTGGATAATTTTGGATTTCGAGTGACGGTCATTTTTTATCACTTTCCATTACAATTTCACCACAGCATAATATTGTTTTTTTTTAAATGTCATTTATATAATATATTTATTTACAATCTTTGAAAGCACTTGATTATAATAGCCATGCTTTTAAACTTTCATATAATAAGAGACAAAAGTACTGAATCGAACAAAAGTGAATCCAATTTTTTAAGATTTCTTTCTTAAATTAAATCATTTGTAAAATCCAGCACATAATTTTTTTCAACACTGGAGTGACAAAACAATTTCGTTCTTCACTTTAAGTTTTCAATGTGGTTAGACTCCTAAAATGTGAAAAATGACTATGTTTATAGCATCAAAAACTTCCTTTACTGCTGTTTTTTGCATGTCTTGATCACCACAAATAAAAGGAGAAAAATAAGTCTGTTTCTTTGTTCTGTCTTTTGGTTCTAGCTCTAGTCCACTACATTTTAAGAACTGAATGCTTTTAGAAAGATTATGAAAAGAGTACCACGAGACTGTCATTTAAAGCTTGGATCTTCTGTAAAATATTCGTTGAAAATTATTACCAAATTATTATTTTAACTTTTTAACTAAAGATTGTTAATTACTTCTTAGGGTACTAAATAAAACAATAAAAAAGAGTCTTTGGGTAACAGGTTATGTCTCGGCACGAAGGTTTGTATGTTAATCATTTTTTATTTAGAGCATGATATCTTAAAAGATTAAATTTCTCAAAAAAGAATTTTGTATTAGATTAATGGTCTTTGTCAAAATAGTTTTTCATTATCTGGATATGTCGATTATTTTCTTCTGAAAGTTATTGACTATTGAAAATAGATTCTCAAGAAGCAAAGGGTGTTTTTGCAATAATTTTATTGTTTTTGTTTTCAGGTGTGAGCTGTGATTCATGTAACAAGGGAAATTTTCGTGGAAAGCGTTATAAGTGTTTGATTTGTTTTGATTACGATTTATGCTCAAATTGTCATGATGCTGGGACTACAACAACACAACACACTTCAAATCATCCAATGCAATGCATTATAACTAGATCTGATTTCGGTAAAAAAGTTCATTCATTCTACTGTCTTTATTAATTGTTTCAGAGACAGACAGTTTTTCTCACAAAAATTGGAATGGTGTGATAATGAGCAAATGAAAAGTTGCACCTTTAAGTGTTTTCTTAGAGAAGAACAATTTCTTGTGCATTTTGTCACTTTACCTACAAATATGAGGAAGCAAGGACTCCAATCAGTGGTGAAAGTCCTGCTTATGATAAAAGAAAGCTTTTGAAAACTCTAAAATTATTCTTTATTTCTTCTTTTTTGTTGTTTAGAATTGTTTTATGGAGGTGAATCGTTACAATATGACAACCCAGCATCTTATTCTTTTGTTTGTCCGCACTGTGGAAAACTTGGCTTCAGTGAACTTCAACTACTAGAACATGTTAGCACAGATCACTGTTCTGTGTCCACTGAAGTGGTAAGGAACAAAGAAACTTGCTCAAAGAAGCTTGTTGGTAATATTAAAGATGTATTTAATTATTAGTACTAGTAATCGCACGTTTTCGAGTACAATTAACGATTAATTCGTTAATTGTGCGACTAAACGTGCGATTCCTGGGTAATCAACGATCAAATACCAGACTTCTTGATAATTCAGGAAAGGGAAAAATAAAAACGCAAATAATTTTCCTCAAACCAATTTGAAATGGAATTTACGTCACTTCAAGTTTTCTTTTTATAGAAACAAGTGACGTCAGAACATAGTAAGGTCTTCTTTTAGTCGTTTTTTTTTAAAGAAGACTCAAAAACATCAACAGAGCATAAACATGTGGCCCTCCGTGGAAGCAGTTGAATTTTTCGGAGCATGCCACTTAAAATATGTTATTATTATTATTATTATTATTACATCTTTAAAGGAAAAAGTTAGAAAATTCGAGTCTGTGTTTTACATTTTTAGTGTAATTAATTGTACTCTTCAAAATCCTTCTCAACCAATCAGATTTGAGTAATAATGTACGATCGACGATTATATAATTAATATTTTCTTCTCTGTTGGTGTTTGTAGGCATATTTATTTCATTGAATGTATGTTTTGTCAAGTTTTAAATGAATATTCTATAGAGAATAGGCATAAATATGTTTAGCAAACATAATATAGGGTTACTTACAACATCACTACTTATTATGATTACATTTTTCCACCTTATAAAGGTGATTCTAACTTTTTCCATCATCGGTCAAATTTAACTTTGAATCGCTAAAACTTTATGCAATATGAACCCTTAATAAAACGTGTTTTTGTTGTTTTTAAACCATTTCAAGGTTAAAAAATTTCAGCTTTAGCCAAACTAATTTCTTGCCAAATTTTGTTTGCATCATCTTCAAAAGCTAACTTTAGGCTTGATCTTAAGATTTGTTGTTGTTATAGATTTGTCCTGTTTGTGCAGCATTACCTGGTGGTGATCCAAACCATGTGACCGATGACTTGAGTAATCATCTTGCACAAGAACACAGATCACGTACCAGAGACATGGTAAGTTAGATAGAAAAACAACGAGAAAATAGAAAAACTCAATATAGATTCCAGGCATGTCTTATTGTGTACAGAGGGGTCTGATCCCCCTTCTTTGGTAACCCCACCTTTTTTTGGAAATGCTCCACCACCAAAACATTGGCTCTTGGCTCAGGACTTAACCTACTAAAAAGAAATTTTCATAATTTTGGAATAGATTATGACTCAAAAATAGTATACTTATACAATACCTTAAATTTTTGTGAAACTAAGCATTGGAGCACTCTCCATGATTGTGTCCGACGAGAAAATGTTTAAATTTTACCTTTGATTTAGTTTGGGTAAAATTATTTCAAATTAAAGTTACAATCAATTTATTTCTGAAAAGAAGTGAATTAAGCACCCCTGAATCTCATAGAATTGAGGCTTCCAAGTTCCCTAAAGTAGATCTTGGATCATTTAACAACTTGGCCTTTGCTACTGAAGATTTCTTCAGCCCCCAGACCTAATAATAAGAAAATAGGTACCCCTGAAATCAAAGGTACCCCCTAAATTTTTTTAAATTCCAGCCCCCAGCATTTTTTAGGAAAACTTTGGTTGTAGCCCCCCCCCCCCCCCTGCTGCCAGGGGGTAATGCTATGAATGGGGTTCATACTATGTGTCTTTCCTTTAACTTCTAAAAGTATATAATTAGTACATATTATTTCAAGTTCTTGTATTTCTTTTGCTTAGGATGTTGGGCGCAATATACGTCGAATTTTTCATCCAGTAAGGAGTGTACCACCACCTCGATCGCGTCGTGCCAACCAACAACTCACCAGTAGTAGTTCTTCAACGCTCACTACAACAACAAATGGAAACACTTTTTCATCACGTGATAACATAGATCCGATAGCAGAACTCCTTTCACAATTATCTGGCGTACGGAGAGCAGCACAACAACAGAATGTCTCGTCAACTGCTTCACAACTGCAGCTACTTCAACAGCAATTACAATTTGAGAGACAACAAGTATGTGTTATCTTTTTATGCTGTTTTTTCAAACATTTTGAGCTTCTTTGAGCTTCGATGAGTTTTTTTCCTGTTTAAATATACCTTCTTTCACAACTAAGGCATCATTGCTGCCAAAGCCTCTGAAATCATTATTTGTGCTCTTCACTGCACTGATTCCTTTTCATTTCATATTTACTTGATATTCTTTCATCAGGTTCAACAAGCTCGTGAACGGTTAGAGCGGTTACCACGAAAACAACAGACAGCTACAACAGCCAACACCAACCCCAACACTGGAACTGTCACTGTGAATGTCTCCAGTAAAAATAAACAAGAAAATACTTCAAACGAACAATGCAAATTGCTACTGGCGCAGTAAGTTTTTCATTCAACAGGCTGAAGCTATTACTTGAAGGGTACAAATTTTTGTGGGAACAAATGTTTGCTGTTTTTGCGGTTTCTATTGTTTTATAACAAAATAAGACTATTGTTCTATAACAATAAAAAGCCCAAGATCCGCAAAATTAAAATCCCGCAAAAATTTGTACCCTTAAAGGTAGACAAACCTTTAAATTGCTCCACTGTGCTTTTGGCTAGATTTTAATTAGAGCTGAGTCAGTCAATCAGTTAGACTTCTTAGTACCTTCAAGGTCCTAATTTTCGCGCATACTAATTTTCGCGCAATTTCGCGCAGAAGCCCAAAAATGCGTGAAATTTAATACCGAAATTATGCGCAGTCAGGGAGTGCGTGAAAATTAATACCATTTTAATACAAAATTTCTTCATTTCTATTTGTATGCCTAGATAGGAGGCCTTTGTGCGCAAAAGTTAATACCGATAATTTGAAGACAATTGGCTGGTGCGCGAAAATTAATATGCGCGAAAAAAATTTTCCTTGATGCGTGAAAATTAGTACCTTTAAGGTAGATTAAACTGAACACTTATTTCTCTTGTCAAGTATTGTACTACCTTATTGGTACTAATCTTTCGCGCATCAAGAAAAATAAATTTTCGCGCGTATTAATTTTCGCGCACCAGCCAATCGTCTTCAAATAATCGGTATTAATTTTCGCGCACAAAGGCCTCCTTTATATTTTTTTCTAGGCATACAAATAAAACTGAAGAAGTTTTTAAAGATAAATGCCACTTTTTTTCGAAAAACAAAAAAAACATTTTATTAATTTTCGCGCACTCCCTGCCTGTGCATAATTTCGGTATTAAATTTCGCGCATTTTTGGGCCTCTGCGCGAAATTGCGCGAAAATTAGTACCAATGAGGTGATTTGCAAATAACACAACAAAAGCAAATCAATTTCATCGTTTAACCTCGCTAAAAGAATTTCCACATCATTTTTGATTTTGCTTCGTCGGCTGCTTCTTTCTTTATTATTTTCCATATTTGTTATTGAAAAATATGGTTGCAAATTTTTCGCATGCAATATGGCTTAAACGCCTCTGCAGCGATTTTTTCATTGCTTATAATGGAGAAAAAAACATTAACACTAGGTCTGTTTTGTGTTTTCAAGATTGAGATTTAAAAAAAAAATTTCTAAAAAAGTCAAGAGAAGCCACCGGTGGATTTTTCTGAAATGTCTGTTCTATTATTTTTCCAGGATAGGGCAAATTTTAGGAGGAAGTGGCAACCAGACACCAATTTCCACAAATCCTCTGTTCGGAAAATCCAGGAGCATTTGCAAATAAAACACATTAAATTTTCCAGCAGAACTTTGTTATGTTAGCAAAATCCAGAAGCAATCATGAAAAAAAAACAGAAATATACTGTAGGTACATCTTTTTTCCAGAAGGAACATTTTGGAGAAAAAAAACAGAACTTTTTTCCAGGAGCATCTTGTGCATAGCACATGTATTTTTAGATTTTCTTTTCCAGGAGCTGAATTTCTATATCGAACACAGACGTATTTTTTCAGGAACCGAAAGTGAATGAACAGTTATTTTGTGCTTTCTAGTGCCGTTGCTGCTCTTGTAAAGTTTAAAGTCATTTGACAAAATAATTTTCTACAGAATACAGAATTCTAATAATTTTCTTTCATGTTCGTCTTTAGACAAATTATTCTAAAAACTTTTCATTTTTTTGATTTGTTTTAACCCTGCTTCTATTTCGGTTGAATAGTCTTTACAAAACCAGTCAGAACTAAACACTTTAAGGTGCGGGGACACGGCAACATTTTTCGTGCGATATTAGCAACAAAAACATTCAGTCAAAGATGCTAACTAGGGATATTTCATACGGGGACACAATGAAACATGTCTATGCGATTACAACAAATTACACATTTTGTTGCAATCGCGCGAATGAAGTTGATAATAAACAATACGTGTATATATTTTGTATCACTATTTTTTATGCTTAGTTTTGGATTTGGCAAGAATTTAATTTGGCGGAGGATGGCAAAAAAAATTAAATTGGCTGGAATTTAATTTTGCGAATGGAGAAAAAAGTCAGATTTGTCAGGTATTTAATTTGGCGGGTGGCAGAAAGAAAATTAAGAAAACCTAAGATCTGGCGGATTTCTTCCCGCCAAAATTAGTTACCCTAATGTATAAAGATTGTTTACTGCAATTTTTAAAAATCAGTGTTTGATTTCAGCAAAGATCATTTTCACACAAACTTCATTTTTAGGGGTGTCCCTGAAAAGAAGTTTCGGTGTTTGGCGTTCTCGTAATTATCTGCTGGTTACATACCTCTTGACCCATTTTGACAATTGATATCATTTTCATCTTTGCTGCATCAATTATGTTTCTTCTTCCATAAACTTTTGTGTGTGATTGTGTGAGTATTGGTTTTTTCTTATAGTTTTTACTTATTTCTCTAATATAATAAAATATTGAAGAACATATATATTAAACATCCAGATTCAATTAAATTCTTGGTTACGAAAATCTCAGAACATTATTAAATAAAATCCTCATCCCTCTCATCATTGTTAGTAAAGAAATTACTGGTCGAGCAATATGTGTTGTATAGCTTTTTGTCAACTTCTTTAAAATAAAAGTCAAAATGTCAATTTTGCTCACTTAATATAATAATCACGTTAACAATGTCTTTTCTTGGGCTTGGTTGTTTTTTGATCACATGATCAAAAAGTAAGCAAAACAAATTAATTTGCGTAAGTAAGTTCAAATCGAGTTCAAAATCTAAACAAAATACAACTATAAAGGCTTCCAGACCGGGAATCGTTGGAATAACGTTTGTGTCTGCTGGCTATACTCCAATGTGTCCGAAAGGAAGAGCACTCACTCAAAATTTGAGGTACGATAAGGTTTTTTTATTTATTTTGATTCATGACCTATTTTTGATTTATTTTTGATTCATCAAAATAAGGTGTACGTGTATTTATTTATTTCCCCTTTTACAAATCCAGAAAAAACAAAATGTGTTCAGGAAAGTATGGTCATATGAAAAGATTTAACCCTTTAAGTGCCAATGTCGCATATATACGACATGTTTCTTTTTTTCCAACTTGACTTGGGCATTCAGTTGCAGCAAAAATAAAGTAATTTAGAAATTTGGTCTTTTGAAAGAGATTTTGACCTTGAAAGTAAAAAAAATGTTAAAATTTGTAATTGAAGTCACTGAATTACCTTAAAGGAACTTTTTTGGCAAGTCCTAATTTCGGTGAGTGACCAAAATCATTTTTTTCCCATTTTGGCGAGGACTTAAATTGGCAAGTTTTTTTTATTTTTGGCCAATTTTTGACCAAATTTTGTCGAAATTAGTTTTCTTATGATAAGTTGTGTGATTCTTATAAATGAATTGAAAATATTATCATGTTTGTTGTGCGAAAGGAAGGTGGGATCTAATGATAGTAAATCGCCTGATTATCACGCTAATCAACATAAAGCAAATTATCATTACAAACTCCACCTTCTAGAGGGATAATAAAACAACCGTTCTTTCAACATCAGAACATGAATTAGATGTTGAGACAATGTTGGAATTACGTTGCTTGAAAATTCGGGAGTGTATCTTTGTTTTTCACGTAAATTTTAAAATGAGAATTAGATTGTTTATGTATTTCACCCCGTTGGAGAAAATGGGTCACCACAATAAAATTGTATGGTGTTTTCTCTCACCCCAGTGGTAGAACCAAATACGTGGGTTTGGAAGTTTTGACTTTCACCCTATTATCTCGTATCCCTTACTTTATGATTATTCTAGTCGTCGGGTCATGAAAATGCTATTGTGAAATAGATAAAAGTGAAAATAAACTGATCCAACAATTTTTTGCATTATTATGCTTGGACAGACGGTAGGAAATATGAAGATTTTTTAGTTAAAAACTATATGTCATCTAACGTTATGTTGGCAGAAAATTCTAGTCAAGAAATCCCGTAACAGGACTGATGCCTAAAAATGGAAGTTTTAAGAATTTTCAACGCAATATTTCTGTATTTTGCTGAAAAAATTGAACGGGACTTCTACATCGTACAAACTCAAACTCTTGACTCTGGTCCGCATCCCCCAAACCCCGCACCCATCCAATGTTCCGCATCTCACCCGAACCCCACTCATCACTGTTCCGCGTCGCACCCAAACCAAATACCAACGGTGTACAATAAAACCAGGTTCCAACCTCAAAAAATTCTGTGACTTTATACTCAAAGTAGAGTCTATATAAAAGTCTATACAAAGTCAACCATTTCTTTCTTCAGTCAAAAAGATATTTTCCATTTGAGAAAAATTTCGTATATGAAATTAATTGCTTGCTTGTTTTTATGTAGAAGTGTCATCTTTTGAATCGAATATATTTATTCGTGTGTTTGAACTGAAGACACACTTTTGAATGCATCCAAAGTTATCCTTTTATAAATTATGATTTATTATGACTAACAAATATTATGTAAAATATAGATTTAATATAGGAAGATAGCTAGATTCAATACGTCTTTTTGAGTATTTTCAGTTTCTACTATAATTGACCTTAGATCACGTAGACCACTAGGAGGTTGAGAAAGGGGAACTTTCTGTATTGAAAGAAGAAGCTTCCTGAAACATGTATCAAGGAGGCCCCAAGGAGGCCGACAGCGGTTTACATGATGCGTGAATTGTTTTTTTTCTTTGCGTGAATGCGTGAAATTAGGTTGCTTGCGTGATTCCTGCAAAGTGAATTTTGATGTGCGAGTTGAAAATTCTTTCCCGATTTACGTAAATAAAATTTTCCCCCAATTTTGAAAAATCAAGATTCTATGAATTTCGAAAAAAGAAGCGTGAACGCGTGAACTTAGGGGGGGATGGGTGGCCTCATTAAACCACACAATCAAAATTTAACATATCACAAAAAGGTATATCACAACTTTCTGGGACGTAAATCTTGGAATCTAGGTATATCTTATGGAAGTCTGAGAATAGGAAAACATTTTCATACCTCGATAAACACACCCCTGTGTCTGTGCCCCACTGAGATCCGTCTCAGTGGAAAAATTGCTTAAAGGCCCATTTGTTTGCTCCAGTGGAGAAAATGGTCGCCCCAGTAGAAAATCAGATATTCTCTCTCATCCCCCCACTTGGTAAAACAAAGAATTACAAAGATCAACTGAAATTATGATGAAAGACAACCAATTTTAAGCTCAAGAGATAGGGGTGTATACCTTAAGGGAATAAACTAATGCGGAATTAATTAATGCGAATGGACCTAAATTTCAAGATTTTAAGGAATTATTTAATGCGAATAATGATTAAAAGGAAACTCCTTTCCTTCAATGAAAACTTAAAAATAGATCGAGCTCTTAAAAGGTGCTTTGTTCTTGGTAATTTGGAGGTGAAATATAGACAAATATCGTCAAAAGAAAGCTTTTTTGTTTTCACTTGGAAAATCACCAAAAATTTAAAAAATGCAGAATTAATTAATGCGAATTGCCGAGAATTTTAAGTTTTGCGGAATTCAATTATGTGAATTACGGTCAAATTTGCATTAATTAATTCCGCATTAATTTATTCTCGCATTAATTTATTCCCTTAAGGTAAAGTCTCAACGTGAATGTGAATCTTACTAAAAATCATCTTTACCAGATACGTCGTGAAAACTTCTTTGGTACGTTGTTGACGTGAGTTGAAGACTTTTCAAAACAAAACCAAAAACCTCTTGCAAGAACACGGAATAATTGTAGCTTTGCAACTTCACTTATCTTTAAAAGTGGTCTGTTGTTGGCATATGATAGAATTATTTTAAATCAAGCTTGAATAAAAAGACGTCAACTTCTAACAGACCTTTTGTTCACGATTTGAAAAACCTCTTTTGAAATCCTGCTCCCTCTTTAATCCCTAAAGTCTATCCATACAGATATATTTCTGTGAATGTTACAAAATAATTCATCATATCAGAGGAAAAAAATAACTTTTCCAAAAAAAGCAGACACTACACGTTTTTTTTTATAAGAACAAAGTATATAAGAACATAAGGCTTATTGAAAGGTAAAAAAATTAAGAACATGTTAAGAACATTCGGAGGCTTCAAGAGTATAGAAATAAGAATTTAACCATT
>JAUJPO010064990.1:0-12562 GCA_032270745.1 Tiaropsis multicirrata | reverse complement strand
AAACAATAAACTGCGTCGACCAATCGGCTTTAGAAGATTAAAATGTTTATTGTTAAATTTCTTTTGTTAAATAAAAACTTATGCGTACACCCTATAGAAGATTTTTTACAAATCTCGGGGGGATCATTATTGGCCAAGCATATGAAAGCCTATAGACCAAGAGAAAGGACTAAAAGCCTGGAGCTCTGTCTATTATGTAGTCTATCATAATTATGCTAATTTTTTTTTTTTTAATTCTCAAACATTTACCACTTTTCACTTTTGTCATTGTTACTGACTTCTCAAATCCAAAAGTCATTCATCGATTATGCACGACTATTTTACATTTTGAATAGACGATTTTTATTTTGAATAAACGACTCATTCAATAGCAGTTTAAACATCACCGCGAAATCATCTGTAAATATTTCTTTTGGAAAACAAAATTTCACGCGTTGATTAATAATTTACCACCAATCACAATTTTCATTACCTTATTAGTACAAATTTTGACGGCCATTGATTTTGTCCAGCCCCCCATTTATCAAAACCGGCCGCAAAATAGTTTTCTTTCAGAATTATTCGTCCAAAGTGCAAATAATCAGAAAAACTACTGAACTAATCTCGACAACTATTTTGCACCGTTTTTGGCCACTGTCGAACGTGCTAACCGCACTGGCTCAACTGGCTCAACTTCAGTATCTTTCAAATCATTCGTAGGCCAAATTGTAAATTTCATTGCTTAGGGAAAAGAATTGCCCCCAGATATTTGCCAAAGGAACAAGGGTGCCAAATCCGACAATTTTTTTCCTGTAATAAAGCTGATAAAGAACGAGCGGACGAACATAGGTCAATTCTAAGTACTTCCAGGTAGGCCTGGACAGGGGAATTAGTAAACCCTAGGGCAGAAAGGAGTCCGGTTTGGAGCACCGAAATATTATTGATGAGGCGCCGGGTGAGAATTCTTTTTTCATCACCCGACCACAAAAGTTTAATAAACTTTAGAGTGTGAGAATCCCTGATATTTTGAAAAAAAACAAACAAACATTTCAACGAAAAAACATTATAGTTTTTGAACTCAAACATCCTAGAAAATATATCAAAAAATAACTTTTTTCTGCCTCCAGCATGAGTTTATTTTTCGTCACCCGGTAACGCGGAAACGAAGATTTTTTTAGAGTTGGCCCGAGATATTTCAATTCCTCTCCAACTAATTAGGCTGTTCCAGAAAAATAGTTGTCAAGGAGGGGCAGGATATTTCGCCCGGGGTTAATATCAAATGGATCGTGTCCGGGTTAAACTTGTGATGTCTAGGGGTAAAACTGTTTACCGGGGGTAAATTATGAGAAAAGGCTTATATCCTTCACCCCCGTTTACAATGTTTCTGGAACAGCCAAACTACTAGGGCAAAAAACGAAAAAAAAGACTTGTTTTTTTATAAGGGTAAAATTTAATCGCATAAATGAAAAAAAAAAACACAATTAAAAAACACCCTGTTCGTTGTTGTTGAAAAAGCCAAAGAATACGTGCACAAGTTACATAACCCGATGTTTTGGACTTAGACCAAGTTTTCAGTAGTCAAGTCTATTAAACGAGACAGAAATTGGTCTCTTCCATTCAAGCGATTTTTAGAGACTTTTGTACTAAAGAATGACGTTAATTATGAGCCAGTAGTGCCAGTTAGAGTACATGCTTTGTGTATCTAAGCTAGAATGTGCGTATTATTTCCATAAACTTTTCAGCTATTTTATGACGCAGTGTTTGGGAATATTGTTTACAGCTAAGCAGAGCTCAACGTTTTCTTTTTTCGTTCAGTTTAGAACCAGAGTTTAAACACACTAAGCAAATACTCCAACCATTGCAAACTGTGACCAAATATTTATGATATCCATTATCATCGTAATCTTTTATACGGAAACGTCCCAAAAAGCCGGATCTTTATCGGTAAAAACTCAAAAGCTATTAAGGATGTTTACGTAGAAAAGATGACGTAATGAATATCATGAAAAGTGTTTTTGGGAAACCAGGAACGAAAGTATTTTGATTTAATAATGAAAGAAACTCGACTATTATTTGTCAACACATGCAGAAGGTTGAAACCTCCTGGAACGCATGACATTGTAGAACGACAACAAAAAAAACACAAAACTCCTCTATACAATCAATAAAACAACAAGTCGTCCGTCCTTCACTTAAGACACCAACAAGATGTTCTTTGTAAAAACAAAAAATATGGTATCCCAAAAGGAAGAGAATTAAAAGAAAAGTAGCTATTGAAATTTCTAATTTTTTTATTTTTGCCACCCCCCCCCCCCCTTATTTCACATAATAAGTTTCACTTACTATCGATCGATTATATAAATTTTATTTCCTGTTTTTCTTGATAATATGAGATGTTTTAAAAAAAGAGTTACTTTTCATAATCCAATTTTTTTCGTTTGTTGTTTCGTTTGTTTGGAAAAAAAATGCAAAGTTTTGTTGTTGTGTCGTGTTGTCATAGCAAAACCTTAGAGAGTTCACAGATGGTTCCGGGGACTTTCCGGCTTATTCTGCAGCCTCGTCTTCTTCATTCCCGGAGGTCCACAAGGTGAGATTATCACGTAACAATTGCATGATAAGGGTCGAATCCTTGTAGGAATCTTCAGGTAAAGAGTCCAACTCAGCAATGGCGTCATCGAACGCCGACTTGGCAAGCTGGCAGGCTGTGGCTGAATTCTGCTTGATTTCGTAATAGAATACGGAGTAATTCAAAGCTAATCCAAGACGGATTGGATTGGTAGATTTCAATTTGCCTTTGCTGATGTCGGAGGCTTTGTTGTAAGCATCGTCGGCTTCTTGAACAACTTTTGTTCGCTCTTCGGAACCAGCATCTCCTACTTCAGCCAAGTATCTGAATGAAAGTAAACAGAAACAATTTAGTTTAAAGGAAGAAATTTTTTCGGCAGTATAACTCCGCGAAAATGGAGACTTCATAAAACGCGAGTTACGAGTTGCGTGTTGCAATTAAAACTGCGAGTTGCGAGTTGGTTTTTTCGAGTTGCAAATAAATCTGCGAGTTGCGTGTTGCAGTTAAAACTGCGAGTTGCAATTTGAAATCACGAGTTGCAATTTTAATCCACGAGTTGAAAAATGTAACTGCGAGTTGCCCTATTTTTCATTTTTATTTCATTTTTTACCATGATCGAATATAATTTTCTATTTTCTACACATGAGTTAGGGCAACGGATAGTCCAGCACAAATATAAAGGACTTTAAGAGCTTCAATTTTTTCAAAAGTTACTGTTATAAGTCGTCACTATCATAATGAAAGATCTATAAAAGAGAATAGTGTAGTGGGGATGAGTTTCCTCCTCCTTTTGATTACAACTGCTTACCTTAAAATTAAGTCCATTAACAAAAACAAAACATCAAACAAGTAATTCAAAAACTCCATGGGCTGAAGAACGTCTTGAGAAAGCTTCTGATAAAGTAATTGAAAAGTTATACGACAAATATCAAAATCCTTCACCAGTTAAAATTAATAAAAAAGAGGCCTTAGATTTAGGAAAACCCGTATGTCCTATAGTTATTGAAATGTATGCGGAAGGTCTTAAAGCTCTCGTTGATCAAATACCTTACATTAAAGGTCGGTATACGATTAACGTAGAAAAGCTCAAAACAAACATTTCGACAAACAAACTTTTCTGTGATAATTTGGCGATCAAAATAGGTTCAAAATTGATTGAGCGAATGGGTGAATCATATGCTACGCATGTTGGCATTACTTTAGCGGCAATGACGTATGATTCTTTTGAGAGAATTGAAAGTTCTCAAGTTGAATAAGACGTTTGCTTTACAAATAAATGACAATTAAGCTGAGTGAAATTTATTATAACCCAGAGCACCTTTGGACGGGTCGAAAGGCCGTCAAGATGCTTCGCGAAGTATCAGGAGAGCCTAAAAAATCTGTTAAAGAGTGGCTGGCTAAGCAAGCACTCTGGCAGATTCACCTCCCGAAGCCGAAGAAAATTAATTACGCACATTTTTACGTCACAACCCCCAACAAGCTGCACCAAGCTGACCTCCTTTACCTACCTCACGACAAAGTTTATCAGACGACGTACAAATATGCTTTAAACGTCATCGATATTGCTTTAGGTTACAAGGCCAGTAGGCCTCTGAAAACCAAGAAGGCGACCGAGGTGGCGAAGATGTTTGAGGACATTTACAAGAAAGGGCCTCTTCGCTATCCGGGAGGAGCTTCACGTCGACTTAGGGACCGAGTTCAAAGGCGATGTCTTAAAGCTTATGAAGGAGCACAACGTTCCCATCAAAAGCGTCGTCACTAAATATCACCACAGCTCACGGCCTTTGTCGAGAATTTCAACAAGATTCTTGCGGAGAGATTATTCAAACCTCAAGACGTCCAAGAATTGCAGAGTGGAGAAGACTCTAAGATATGGGTGAAAAACCTTCAGAAGTTCGTGTCAAAGCTGAACAATAGCAAGCTCGATCGAATAGGAACTACTCCGACCAAAGCCATCAAGTTGAAAAACGTAGAGCAAAAAATCAAGCCTTACGCACCGGAAAAAGTCGCGCCTACTGACGGTCTCTACCGCTACCTCTTGGAGCCGGGCGAGGAGAACGCGGATTCGAGGAGGCGTGCGACAGACAACTTTTGGTCGAGAAAAACGTTTAGGCTGAACCGCATCATAAAAGATCCAGGCCAGCGAGTGTTATACTACCTCGCGCACGATGAAGGACCTGAGAGGGCCTTCGTGCGCGAGGAGCTCATGCAGATTCCCGAGGGTACTGAGCTGCCTCCAGAGTGGGTCAAAAAGTGGTGACGTGACCTTTAGAGGATTTGACAATCTTGCTCACAAGTACGGGGAACTCGAGAAAATCACGCTATAAAATCTTGAGTGACCACTTAGGTGTATGCTGGTTGAGGAAAAAAACAACAAAAAAAAGAATGGGAAACTCTCTGTCAAAATTTCCGTTGCCAAACAGGCAAATGCAAGGTTCGTTATTTCAAACTGGACCTCAAGCAGTGACACCAGTTAACGATCGATTTCCTCCTCATCTCGAGGAACCAACTTCCTTAAATTTTCAAATTCGCATGTTGGCAGTGCATGCATCGCGAGCTTATGGATAACAATCATGTTTGCCTATTCCCACCATTGAAGAGGTTAAACTAACTCAGCCTATGTGGGCAGGTGAAAATATGACAAAAGTACATTTCGATTGCACATAATTTCCTTGAAAAGCAGACTTCTTTTTTGTAGACTAAAAGTCCACAAAAATATCAACGTTCAGACCACTTTGATCGCACTGTCGACATCAAACATTCGACGCGGTAAACCCTATGCATAGGGTCCATGACCTTATATTTTTTAACTGAGTTTGTAAACAAGCAAGCCTACGACTCCCATTCCGGCTGTGACGAGCAAGAGTTCGCCGTCTTTGTGTTGTCCAGAAGGGTTGTAAAAGTCGCCTTTCGTCAGCTCGCGCAACGGTGGGAGCTGGTAACCAGTGACTCTGTGATACTCTCGCATAGCGACGTCGACATCTGCGAAAGTTTGCTCAGCGTGTCGCTGGTCTCGAAGAGTTTTGTTGATGAAATCTAGCCTCTGAGTACGTTGACGTGAGTAGTCAGCTTTTGCTTGATTAAACTTCTCCATCGCTAGGTTGTGGCGTTTCATCTCGTCTCCATGACCGCCCAGTTCTCCAAAAAGATAGTTTGTGCCGCTGAACGCGAGTGCGTTTACTAACGCACCTCCCGCCATGATTGCTAGTGTCGCCATTTTATTCTGTGTTCAAAATGTAAAAACCTCCTAAGGCTAAGGTTTAAACGGGTACCAGCTTTTATCCTTGACCTGATCATTTACCAAATCTCCAGCTGCCGCAATCGCCAAGATTTTTCCAAAACTCCAAAATGTCACCTTTTTCTCACTGAAAAAGTAATCGACCCTGATTTTTACTCCGGCGACGACAGTTCCAACACCTAAATTTTGCATGATTTCCTTTTTATCGATTGTTGCCATCTTTATTAAGAGTCAATTCATACGAAATATCTCGTCGTCGTTAAGATTTTTTTCAGGTTGCGCTGGAGATGAGTTGCGAACCAAGCTCGCGCTCGTCGAGCTCCAAATAAAGGTAGCCGCAATTAAAACAACGACACCTACTAGAACTTGACTAGAACTTACAGGTTCTTGTATAGTACTTGACTGTTCACTTGACGCGTCACTTACCGGCTGGTGCTCCTTGTTCTTGATCAAGTTCTCCTTGTTCTTCTTGTTCCATTCAGCGAGACGTCTGCCGGCGGCAACGCGACCTTCGTTTTTTGACTTTGTGACTTGCTGTTCAGACATTTTATTTAACCAGCAAGAACTTTAAAGTTTCTAGGGTGTTCTAGCCTCACGTAGAGGCAGGTGTGCTTCTCACACTTTAACTGGTTTTTTACGTTATTCAAATCATCCGAATTCATCACGTTCGTCTCCTCGTCGATCGTTTTTAAATCAGATTTTTCTGACGGATACCAGACAAACAACTGCTTCTTTTGGCGTCGTAGATTTTTAGGAAGTGCTGTATAACTCTGAGTTAGTAGCCACAAGCTGTGTTTGCGATGGCGACCTGAAATGGCTAAGTCAAGCAGGGATTGACGCCTTTTGTCTAGAATCTCGTCAGCGATGATGTCATCGACGACAAACAACGTCTCTTCACCTGAAAACAGCTCTGAAAGTTTTTCGATGATTTCAAAGAGGTTTCCCTTCACTTCAAAGGGAAAAACGTAGTCGTCTTTCCATATCCAGAGCCTATCTATGTAGGTCTGATTCCACCGAAGCGTCGGGCAGAGAATCACGACGTTTTCAAAGTGATGTTTGTACTCTTTCTCAATAAGGTTAAGTACAAGCTGAGTCTTTCCACATGAAGTCGGCCCTGAAAATATAGCTGTATGTGGTTGTTTTACGTAATTACTCATTTCTCTTCTATTTTTGTGTCTTATCAACACACAAAAAAATTTCTTCACCTAAGCCTCAACGCTGTGAAATTTTCCGTTTGAAATATTCAATTGAGCATCCTGGAAAACGAAAATGTGCAAGTTTAACTTACCATTTCCAGTGCCGGCTACTCGATGAATTTCTAGAGTTACACCCTCCGAGGTATTTTGAAGGTTGGCTCCATTCCCATGTAAAGACGGGTCTGTCGAGGGTCTCAAATCTAGGGCCAGCGCGTACTTCTCTGTGAGGAAGTCCCCCAATGTGACCCCGTTGCCCGTAAACAGCTTTCGAGCCTGCTCGAACGTATTCTCCTTCTGCAGGCCGCTTGCGTATAAAGCATTCACTGACGCAACACCTTCAATCCCGACGTTGACTTTGGTGATATCCAGGTTTTTCCACACAGTCTTGTGTTCGAACTTTTTGCGATCATCCGGGTCGACAGCCAAGATCAGAATGCTCGACAAACTTTTACTCGGCGCGTTAACTCCCAAATTGACAACTGCGTCGGACTTGTTGATTGTGGTAAAGCGGTGCTCAAACACTTTTGTGAATGGAAGAGCTAGCCGTTGGTACACGCTTCGCATCGAGCTAGCCAGGCTTGGAGATGTTATTTGGTCCCACTCGGTTCGGATGTCGGTGACCGAATAGCCGTAGTCCGAATCATTTGCGGCAGCCAGCGTTGCGGTGCTGCCCAGAATATTTGCTGAGGCGTCGTTAAAGGTCAGCTTGATCTCAAGCTTGTCTGCCAAACTGGCTTGGTGATAGGGTCCGATATCATTCAAGAGTTCAAAGTCAATAGGGATTCTGAAGCGATTTTCGTAAGTATTAGCGATTGCCGTCTGCTTGACATCTCCAGTCGCTCCCTTTGCCTCGACTCGCAATTTGAGGCCGTCTGCACTATCAATACCTTGAAAGACGCGATCGAGCTTGTCTTTCTTCGAGAGCCACGAGTCGGAAAAAGGTCATGATCTCATCGTAGTTGTTGATCGAGAGTACCTCGTAGCCTTCGAAATAAATTTTGAACGTTTTGATGATTTTTCTTCCGATGTTGGGGACGACGCTCCTCGCCTTGTCTTTGTCGCCTTTAAGGTTCAAAGCAAAGCTGACAAAAAAGCTACCGGGGACGATGACGTCGTGTTCCCCGAGATTCGGGAAGCGTAATTGAAGAGTTTGCTCAGGCTCGATAGAGGAGGGGTTGTGAGTCGTGACGACGTGCTGCCTGTGAGCCCTTGAGGCTTTCATGATTCTACTATTTCAAAAAGGGTCAATATCCGTCATGTTTATTTTATTTGTAAAACAAATGATCGAACCAACTTTCATAGACGAGGAAGATATTCCTCTGATTGACAATGAAGCGTATGACAACGACGCATACGACGACGATGATTCGATGGAAACTACTTTTACTACGCAAGATGACGATATCATACAGAACGAAGCTACAGAAGCAAAACTCCGCTTGCGTGAAAAACATCTTGACGAAAAAGGTAAATATATCAGCGCCTTGGGGCGCGTGTTCAAAGTCGAAATACCTCCAGAAGAGAGGTCTAAATTTCGACTCGTTAATGATATCCTTCAATACGAAAAATCACCTGGAGAATACACAAATGTGACCAGGTCGAACGGCGAGTTTCTCGCTGAGAGTACACTCCGAAGTCGTCTCGGAGTACGCGTCGCTCAACGACTTCTTGGCATCGAGACTCCTGAAACGAGCAAATCACGTTACAAAGCTATGCTAGACGAGCTACCCACAGAGTTAGAAATGGAGGATCTCACGCCTCAAAGGCTCGAAGATGTCCTAAGGGAAGTAGTATCAGTTGCCACCAACACTGACCTCGACATGCGAGAGTTTCTCGGCATCGACAAAGCACTGACGCGAATGAAAGGAGAGCTTCTGAACAACACCGGTAAAATTTCTGAGATCGACGAGCAAGTCAAAGGGACGCGAGACGAACTCAAAAACACCCAAGACCCCCGAGAACAAAAAGAGCTCAAAGCGCGCTTGAGAGAGCTCCGCCAAGAGCGAAAAATCAGGCTTGAAATTAGCTCTGAGAATCGCAAAGAACTCACGGGTGAAATCGCTAGGATTAGAGAGACTCTGAACGAACTAGCCGAGGATGATCTCAGTCTCAAAGAGAAAATCAAACTCATCTTTAATGAACACGGGTTGACTATTACGGCAGTTCTCACAGCGGTGAGCTTGCTTATCTCGACCATTATCCTGTCCTTGACAGGTGGCGCTGCAGGAGGGTCTTCAACCCCCTCCAAAAATAACTCAGTCAAGGAGTTTGTCAAGAACAAATTGAAGGCTCTAGCCAGAGTTTTAGGTCGACTCGCAGCAAAGGCGGCAGCGGCGATTCCAGGACTTGTCGGTTCGATCATCGCTGGCGTCTTGAATTTTTTGAAAAAAGCCGTTATCGCAGCCTCTGAGCACGTGTGGATCTTTCTCACCTCCATCGCAACGCTAGTCGGCTATCGACTACTTTACCCACCAGAGAGCAAAAAGCATCAATCCTCCCGTCGCTAGGATGATGGCTGTTTTCTCGTCCTGGTGATGCTCAAGAGTGTGAGGCGTTGGTGCACCATGATGAACACGCACTTTTTCCATCTTCGGTGTCTTTCGCGAGACCACCGGATCGGCGGTCTTTCCAAGGTTGAATCCAGACGTGTTAACGAGGATCTTGTCGTTAAAGCCGTCAATCACTTGGTTCAACGGTTTCAACACCATGTCGGACGGGAGCATATACAAATTCTTACCAACACTGTAGTCGAGCCTAGACGAAGCATACTTCAACGTGTCTTGATACCTCTTCACATCGTCTTGTAATGACACAGCCTTGTTTACGACGTCTTCCAGATGGTCGTGAAAAAGCCGTTGGGCGACAACTGCTTCGGCACCGTCCCCCAAAATTGCATGTCGTGCTGCAGCTTGTGACGTCAGGACCAGATACGTGTACGCCCGGATGCTCTCGGCTATTTTCTCAACACCAGCCTTTGTAAAATCGCGCGCGTTGGGTCTAATCCACCTGCTCCATGAAGCGTGTGAATCCTTGTAATAATAGTACTGGCTTCGGTAAACGTAAAAATTTCTCGACGTCCCGTACTCGTCAGCAACCCTGATGACTTGCTCTTTTAAACAGTTATTGTTGTACTTGTCAAAATTCTGCTCGTTCGGAAGTGGAGCCAATATCCGCCGCAAAATCCTTCTGACATGGTAATAGACGTGAAACCTGTAGAGAGCTCTGACTAAAGGTTGTTCGGCGTTCAGGTGTTTTACTGAGACCCCGAGGGCGGATGTTGCACAGTGAGTCGCGAAGTTCAGTTGCGTGTCCCAAAGCTTCAACGGATCATGCTGCATGTTGTACGCACTTCTGGCACTTTGGAAACCTCCGGCGTCGTAGAAGTCGCCGTGTTGTAGGTAGCGGTAATTGCTAGCTTCAAACAGCGATCCTTCAACCTGAAGGTTAAAGCCTTGATAAGTCTGGTTGTCATCTTGCACGACGATGTGGAGCTCTGATAAATCTCGCCCCGTCACCTGCTCTTTGAATGCGCCTGAAGGCACGTAGTGGGCTTTTTTGTTGTACTCGTAACTCATAGCGTTTGTTAAAACAAATGCCCGACCTTTGGATAACGAATACACAAATTCCAATTGGAATTGACACGTTCGCAGGCACCGTCAAGCTCCACAGTATAGCAATGAAAATGACTACTTTGCCTGACAATCTCTTCACCTACACAAAAAACGGAAAAAAAATCAAGTATCCGATCGAAGATAAAATGTATACATTAAGTGACTTTCTAAGCATTCTTGGTAAAATAGCACCTAGTAGATTTGGTACAACCCAAGACTCTGTCGTTATTCGAAGCAAAGATACCGACCCCATTTCAGAGATTGCTTTTCCACCACCAATTCAAACCTTGCTCGGTTTAGATAAAGTTGTAACTTCGGAACTATCTGGAGGGTACAAACTCCAAATCGGCACGCCAGTTTCCCGGGACCTGAAATTTATCGCAAAAACCCCAAAATTTGCTTATATAACTTGCGATGAAGTCAATGAACACGACGCTTATGGCGACGTGCTTGCTGTTTTACCCGCGCGCTACCTTGAAAATTACCAGTTTAACAACCCACCTGCAAGATTTTTCAAACATGTTTACGACAGAAAACTACACATTCGAGTCAGAGATGGCTTGGGAAATGAAATTCCTTTCGAAGAGTGCTTAATCCGACTTGAAATAAATGAGCGTTTACACAGACAAGTTGTATCCTGAAATCGCGAGTGCACCCGAGGTGGAGCCAGCGCAAAGTTATCGTCTCCAGAAAATCGAAGAGGCCGAAAAGTTCTTGCGTACAGAGGTAGAGAGTAGAGATAAACTAACGAAAAAGTTCAAGCGGCGAGCCATGGTGACGACGGTTAGTGACAGAGGAGTCATCATTGTGATCACTGCACTTGAGACTGGATCTCTTGTAACCTTCGCGACAGGTCTCGGAGCTCCCGCCGGCCTTGTTCTTGCCTCAGCAGGCCTTTTCCTCGGTCTGGGTTCAGCAGTCTTGCACAAAACCCAGACAATCTTTGAGTCAAAGGCAAAAAAGAACGATAAAATCAAGACTCTGGCAGAGTCCAAGCTCGACTCAATTTCTGAACTCGTCTCAAAGGCGGTTGAAGGCACCCACATTTCGCATGACGAATACCACTTCATCCTCAAAGAATGCGAACATTACCGGACTCTTAAGGAAAAGATCAGAACCAAGGCTAAAAAGACCGTTGACAAGATCACCGCTGAGCAGCGTGAGGCCATCCTACAACAAGGGCGAGAAGAGGGCAAAAATGATTTTTTACAGAAAATCGCTGCTTCTTCAGGTATCCCGACTGCCAATGCCACGTAAACTTTGAGCTGCCTCCCGTCTATCATTTGTGAGAGTTAGCCTCCTCACAAATGATTTCAATCAGTGCTAATAGCCGCTGTCTTCTTCGTCCTCCAATCGGCCTTTAGAGAGCGCAAGATCCTGTCTTAGATGAGAGTTTTCCTCAGTGAGTTGACAAATTGCGTCTATAAAGCTCAAAAGACCACCCCCGATCATCCCCCCTATGACTCCAAAAAATACACCCTCTAAAATGCGATTGATTATCGACGACATCTCTTTATTTAGTAAATTCTCTCGTAACAACTATCTTCATCATCACTCAACTGACTCTCAAAACCGGTGTCTCTCTTTGCAAATTTACACTCCTTCAAAAAAACTTGTAAATGAAAATTAGACCCCTGTTGATAGACGCTCTCAATCTTTAAAACCCCAGTCGCAAAACAAGACTTGATACTTTCAGGCTTACCCCCTAAGTTCCCCCCTTTAAAGCTCGTCCTAACCTCACCATCCCATGTGATCAACTTTGGGTTGATAAATTTGCCACAGTGTAGAGGCTCTCCCTCCAACTTGCAACTCTGTTGCACATTAACCACCAGTAGCGATTCCACCTGCTCCCAAATTCTCTCGTATTGCTGAATCCAGGCTTCTGCCCCATCTATGCAAAACCCCATTTTCCAAGGTGAGTTTTCGCTGTATCTTGAAACTCCTGAAGAGGTACACTCTCTTGGCGTTTTGA
>JAUJPO010064979.1:0-12563 GCA_032270745.1 Tiaropsis multicirrata | reverse complement strand
CTATGACCTATCATTCATACTCCAATGATTTTGAAATGAATCGAGTATATCAGAGAGAAAGCTTACACGTACAATATGATCAATGTATCCTTATCGGATAAAACAATGTCAGACAAAAGTGATGAAATTCTTTGGAGGTGACGAAAAAATTTTCCGACGAATAATTTAGTTCGACGAAAAAAAAAGTCTAAAAAAATATTTTTTTCAGGGTAAAACTTTTTGGACAAAAGGGTCGAAAATATTTGTGGGTGACGAAAATTTTCAGACGAATAATTTAGACCGATAAGGTAGTGTGTAAATACGGATAAGAGATTGTTCTCGAAGGTTTCTAAATGGTCTATTACTACTATTTGAATTGCATGGAAAAATATAAGAATAAAAATCTGCGACCGCCTATTCCTATATGATCGGATATGGAACAGTCTCTCCAAACATAAGGTCTACCTTTAGTTCGAAAGAAGCTATTCCATACCTATCACTCCTATTTTCTTGCTCATGGCAAGTTTACAATAACTATTCAAAGTCATATTTTTTAATTCAACAACTTGGTCAACGAGAGTTTTAACAGAGGTGGACCTTTCTTCGTATATCGATCATCGTTAAACATTCTCAATTTGCATGCAACAAATTACACAGAATTTGGTCATCTAGCTTCTTTGATACAAAACTCCATTTCTTCTCTATGGTTCAGATACATGGTCTCTTACTAAAAGATAAGAAAAACAATTTGATGCTACAAATACCAGAAGAGTGAAAAATATATCTCTTGGCGTGATCACCCTAACAAAACCACTATCTATGGGTCGCTAAAGACAATTTCTTTGCTACTAAAAGCTAAGTGTGCGCAATTTGCTGGACATTGCCTTCTCACATCTTCTGAATTAATATTTTCGTTGCTGTTGTGGAAATCTAATTTCGTGGCTCAAGGATCGAGAAAACTAACGTTTACTGACGTAGTAAGCAGGAAAACAGGTCTCAATTTTCGTGACCTGGAAACTGCCATGCGTGACCGCGATTCCTGGTGGTAGCGGGTCGAATCCATCGTCTCGACCGCGGTCGAATGCAATGTTTCTGTTGGGATAGATATGGCGGGATGGCGGGATGGCAGGATTGCGGGATGGCGGGATGGCGGTTTGCTCACAGAGTTTGCGAGTGAGGGATTAAAAATTACTGTTATCCATTTTCTTTAACTTTATTTAGTATTGTCAAAGCCCGGGGGAGGTCACTCGATTTAAAAACGACGGTATGTGCCCCCCTCCCCCCAAAGGGGTCAAAATTGAATTAAAAAAAGTCATATTTGATCGATGTATTAATATTTAATTCTTCCTACTTTTTAAAATCTAAAATATCAAAAAGATTTCAACAAATTAACATTTCTTTATACAATATGGCTGTGTAGAGAGTTATATATACTGGATTGTCTGTTTTTGTTTTCCTATATTTACAAAATGTGTATTTATCAACATCACTCAAAAAATATTATTTGATTACAATAAAATGTTATCTACAAGACGTTGTTTCGACATATTCTTTAAAATGTTTTATCGTTGAAAAGACGTTGAAACAACGTTGAACAATCACTTCAGCTTCAAACTCTTCCAGTGCAATATTCTTTGCCACGGAAAGTCACGTGATATACTTTTCAACCAATAACATTTAATTGATGCGAAGGGAAAACAAACACTATGTTTTAACTCACTAAAAGATTAGTAAGTGTTCTGTTTTTCACCAACAGTGACGTCATTCCGTGGCAAAGAATAGAAAAGATGGAGATATCAGGATTACACTTTTCTATAGATAAACAAAATAATTGCTAGCCTCGTTTTCAGAACATAATTCTATTGTTAGGCTAAAATCTAATAAGACATCACCCATCAGACACGGAACGTTGATTTAAACGTTAACCAATGTTGTTTCAGAGCAGTAGAATATTATTTGGACATTGAAACAACGTTGAAAAAAAGGGGCTTATTTTGTTTAAAGTCGTTTCAGAATCTGTGATATCTGTAAATTCTATACCATGGCAAACCCCCCTGGATATCCTTGGTCCTCAAATTCTTAACCCCCTGGATATCTTAAGATATTGAAAATTTTGAACCCCCACCCCCTGGATATCTTTGGTCTTCAGATTCTTACCACCTGAATAATATCCTAGCATGTTGAAAATTTCAGACCCCCCTGGATATCCTATATCCTCAACAGGGGGGATACGAACTTTTTCTGGAAATCTATTTGAAAACAAGATTATCCATTATTTTGTTGATCTTGAGATTAGTGTATAACGACAAAGCAGACACAAGACACGAAACGTTTTTTAAACACGTTTTTGCGATCCTAAAAAGTTAGCATAATGAAACCCGCACACGCACACCTAAAACTTATTCCATCAAAGTTCCCAACAAGCACACAACGTTATCAAAACATTGTTTCAAAAGTTAGCATAATGAAACCCACAACACTCACCGCACACGCACATCTAAAATTTATTCCATCAAAGTTCCCAACAAGCACACAACGTTATCAAAACATTGTTTCAACGTCCAAAAAACGTTCTCATGTAGAAGCAACGTTATTTGAATTTTGAAACAACATTCTGTGCCTACTGGGTGTAAACTACACGTTTTTAAGAACAAACTATGAGAACAAAAAGCGCCAAAAGCCACAAGGTTTAGAACATACTGAGAACATGTTTTAAATAAAGTTAAGAATATCGAAAGATTCCTTTTGGGCACTCGCTGTAGGTGTAGCATAAACTTTTCATATTCTATCATATTCCCATAAAATTAATGTTAAAAGACCCTTATCAAAACGTTATTGAATTATATATAAAAAAAAATCCTAAAAATTGAAATTAAAAGCAACGTAGCCCTCTTCAGCCGTATACGTCAGTAGCTAGCAGACAGATAGAAGACGTTTATCCAACGCCTGTACTATGTTTTAACGTTGGAATAACGGCTATGTTTCCAACTAGCCTGCGTTGACCACGCATGTTATTGGTACAGGTTGAAATTTACCCGCAATTACATTGACTGAATCCATATTCAAGCTTGATTGCTTTTGGTTGAACACTTCACAATACTCCATTACGATTGGTGGAACTTTTAGCTTTTTTAAAAATATGTATAATGATCAAAATTTAAGATCGATTGCTTTTAGTTCAAACTTCAGAGAAATCACAACACTTCAATGCTATTGGTGGAACTTTTAGCCTTTTTAAAAATCTATTTATTGGATCAAGATTCAAGCTCGATAGCTATTGGTTGGACCTCCAATAAAAGCCAATAAAATGCTTCAATGCACTTGGTGGTGGGAATTGCAATATCATCAAGCTTTGAAACTATTCGTTGAATCTCCGTGCATGACAAAAGTACTTCGGGAGTTTAACGGTGACCTGCTTAGCAAATTTTTATGACTCGTTTTGGAGGTGTTTGTGACAGTATTGGCTCTGCCACGTCCATTAAAATAATATTTGACAAAATAAACCAGTGGGTTTACCAAGTGGTACGCAGTTAATAGTAAAATCTGTGTCGGATGGAACAAGGATTCTTCTAGCAACCCAATTGCATACGGGAGCATGCAGATTAAAAATGAAAACCCGAACAGTAGGCAAAAAATAGTCGTTCTGCGATCCCGTATTTGTCTTTTGAGCTCGGGTTCTAAGAGCGCGCGCATAATGCGCTCTCTACGTACGAGGAGCACGGTCAACGCCATGTAGCTGAAGAAAACGAGCGTACAGCATAATATGATTGCCGTCGCTAGAACGATTTGTCCAGTTTGGTACGTCTTTGATGTTATCGTTAATATAGGAGCTATGATTAACGCTATGACCCACACTAAGCTAATTGTTAGGATTTTACACGAGTTTGTTGTGAACACCGTATATTTCATTGGCATGGAAACGGCGAATATTCTTTCTATAGCTACGGCGGTGACGTGGAAATGCGACACTAATATAAAGAATACTATGAGACATTCCAAAATCAACGATTCCGTCGTCGTAATATCTAACGGCAGATTCAAAGCTACCCCACGTAGCTGGTACGTGTCTTGGCCGAACATGACGATCCCACATATGAGGTCAGCCACACACAAGCTAAAGAGGATGTGCTCGATACGATCTAAACGCTTCCATCGTCGCAATAATAACATGAGTTCGATGATATTGAAAGACATAACGAAACCGTCTACAACTACGGCAGCCACCATCCAGTACATGATCTCCTCCATATACGGTAATTACCGTAGCAATAGATAGAAATGACTTTTTGAGTAGTTGGCTAAGTAACGAAAGGGTGAACCAATAATCTGCTTGTCAATTTTACCATTCGCTTGTAATGATAAATTAGCTATTGAAAATTTTTCGAATTTCCATTGCTGCTGTTATATTGTTTTCTGTTTATTCCTAAAATAAGAAGAATTGAAAATGGTACGATTCTTAAATAACAAAGGTTTTTCTTCAATTTCCCCATCGTTTTTTTTTCAAATTGGATGTTCCACGCACAGATAAAAGTATTTTCTCATGATTTACTCCCGGTAATTTTTCAACCCCCTGACAAGCGTCGATTTGACCCTGAGCACATAAAAATTACGCCCAAGATTACACCCAGCCATGACCTAATTTCACCTTAACTTCGAACACTGCACAATTTCTTTTTGAAACAGTCTATTATATAAAAAAAGGACCCCTAACAATTTCTAACCTAACAGAGAAATTCGTCAAGGTAAAAGAAGGTTAGCTTGTCCAGAAAGACATTCCTGTATACCTTTTTTAACTTTTTCTATATACCACTCACCCAGCCGCTCTGGCGACTGACAATCTCCCAGTGGTGGATACAGAAAGTTAACACCCCTGTCTCTGTGCCCCAGTGGGTGCCAAAGACGCGTTCCACAAGATCGGATACAGGAGGTAGGTTATCTTATTCACGGAGAGTAATTAGTTTCCATATATGGTGATATGATAATTAGATAAATCTTCTCCATATGTTATAGCCTACCTCTGTATTCGACCCTATGGTTCCATTTTTGCTGGGCTCCTTCACCCAACAAGTCTTTTATCAGATAACCATTAACATTAACTGATTTTTCATTAACTTCTCCAAGGTTAAAAGGTCTCGATGTACTGTACCAACCTCTTTTAAAAGGTTTTTTTAATCCAATCATTTTGAATAGCAAAATAAACAGCATTTGATGACAGAATCCCCAGAATCCCAAACCGCAAATAAGTTACATATATTCAGATCAGACAGCGTTTAGTAGCTTTATGCTTCTAAACATCACCTGCGCAAATTTTAACTCAAAAACAAATTAGACAACTTTTCAAATATAGAAAAGCTGTTTGTTTTACGCAAAGAGTACTTGTTAGTTTTCAATTCACAATTATTTGTTTTTAAATTTTTTCTGATGGGAAACTCTTATCATTTTCTCAGCATTTTTCATTTCATCGGTGATGAGAAAAAAACCTAAAAATTCGATTGGAAAATTAAAATGACCAGCAATCAATAAAAAAAATTGAACGGTGTGTTAATTCAATTACACGTTTTTTTATAAGAACAAATAATGTAAGAAAATAAGGCTTCGAAAGTTTAAAAGTTAAGAACATGTTAAGAACATTTCCAATGATAATTTCTAAAGAAAAAACCAGCTAAAATGACTCTTTTTCGGTAACGGGTCTGTTTTAAAAAATGGTTGCTTTCATCCGACCAAAAAAGTAAAAATTGATCTATGTAGAAACCAGGACAAGATCACTTACCCTGGTTTCTACACATTAATTGTTGTTAGTGCCAATATTTTAGCAAAAGAATTCAGTGTTGGATGCGGAACCTAAAATTAAGAACAAAGACATCCTTTTTGTGTATTGTGCCAAAACCACCCAAATAATATTAAAAAACAAATAAAAACAGTAAAGCTGTTAAAAAACCACACCCTTCCACCCTTATACTATTTCTCTTCTTGTAAAACTTTAAAGCAATGACGTCAAAGAAAAAATCTTGAAATTAAAATTTCTTCAAAATTGAAAATTACTTCGAATATATTAAAAGCATTTTTTCGGTAAAAAAAAAACATAGAATAAAAAATATCATAGAAATTAGTCAAAATATGAGAATAATTTACGAATAGAAGAATTGAAAGAAAATTAATGAAAATTTTAAAGAGATGCAGAAAAGAATTGTTATTGAAAACTATTATGAAAAAAACCGAAGAGAAAATGTTTTGATTTTTCAACAAAAAAATTATAGCAAAAATCAAACAAGAAATTGAAAATCGAGAGCATAGTAGAAAAACCTTTTCAAAAAAATTTATTTCAAGGTCAAGCAAATCGACGTAACAGCACTCCAAGATCTAGTAGAATAATGGGAAAGTCATAACTTGACTCCGGTGGAAAAAAAGGGTCAAAACCTAAGCCCCATTTATTAAATATATGAAAGAAACCCAGTTTAATCTGAAAGACGCAAAATTGGTTTAATCGTAAAATAGGTTGATTTTTTGCGCTACGATGATGGTTAAAAATCATGTCAAACGCAATGCCTCGGGCAAAGAAGGGTACGGGCCCAGGAAGAGGGGGGGGGGGGGACACTCGATGTCGAAACTATCGCGTACGTTAGGACATAAATTTGGGTTTCAAACTCGGAACCTCTCAGTGCAGTGCAAAGTTTATCTAAAAATCTACCTTCGCAGTGTACGACCACTTTCCCCCAGTTTGAGCAAAGAATTTTATCAGATTTCATACCCTTTCACATACCATATAGGTCGGACCCGCGGGCACCTCCTCCCCGCCCCAGTTTTCGCTCCACAATCCCCCAACTCCCGTAACACAAAAGCGACTAAAAACCATTCCAAAACGCATCCCAAAAAAACTCGTGAAAAGGCCTTCTTCACTCTTTCGACGCTAAAGTAAAAACTCGTTATATGAAAAGCGAAAAACGAAAATGTTTCCTTCCTTAACAACAAGCCATTATTGTTTTTCTTCGTGGGCGCTTTGAAAATGAGAGTAAGACCCCTTTATAAAGTCTTAACTGATCGTTCCTTAAAGAATGAGAGTAACTATAAACAGCTACAAAACGTTGTTTTTGCATCCAAACAACGTTGTTTCAACAATGTCAGAATTTTATTTGGACGCTGAAATAATGTTGGACAAACGTACTGTGTCCCCTTTAACTGATCGCTCCTAAAACCACACATTATTTAAAAGACTTCTTTCAAAAGTAACGTCATGTGCATTTCTCCAGAAGCTTAATGACGTCAAAGTTGGACGGACTATTTCGTAACCTTGTCAGTCAGGTTGTTTTAATTGATTTGTATTTTGTATTTTGTTGACAGGTCAATTATAAGATTATATTATTAGGTTGTCTTATGGATTCATATACGTTCATCACGTAATTCTTTATACCAAGGAACTATAATAAGTTATATCAAATTGAGCCCATTGAAGTTTTTTGTAGTTAAGTCTCTTAAACGAGCAAAAAGAAGTACACATCAATATCCCAGGCACGTTTTGCCGGCAACGTTGCTTTTAGTGTTGCTTTTAAAGTTATTTAAGACGTTGAAACAAGTGTTTGGAACAACGTTGTGTGTCTGCTTGGACCCGATTAAACATCTAGAAATTTTTAAACATTCTTCACTTATTGCACGAATCCCTTCAACATGGCGATGAAATTTCGAGTATACAATAACGGAACGTCACAAATAAGGATTAAGGAGCCATAAAGAAATAGTGGGAAACACAAATCATAGAGGACCACATTCTTATTACATGACTTTCAAAATAGAACGAAGGGTTAATTTGTTAGTACTGGTAATCCGCGCACGTGTCATGAGTAACAATTAACGCACGTGTCATGAGTAACAAGGAGAAATTTTTGATTTGTCCGAATCCGTAGGACGATAAGATTAAATTACTTTATTTTTTTCCTTGTTACGAGTGATTAATCGTTAATTGTCCCCCAAAACGTGCGATTCCTGGGAAATCGTCGATTAAATACCAAACTTTGTAATTCACTATTAAGGAAAAGTAAAAACACAAGTAAATTTTCTCAAACCAAGTCGCAAAGGGATCCGATCTCCAAGAAGGTCCCTTCATCCACTTCACCCATTGGATGCTGCGCTGTAAACTTCACTGCTTCAGGAAGAGTTTATTTCACTGCATCCCTTTAAAGCTATGCGTGGTGCTAGTGAAATAATAATCTGTTATCAGTGATCCAGCCAAATTCTCGGTAAACAAAATCTCAACAAAATATTAATGAAAATCTTTCACAAAAACAATCGTTCCAAAAAAGCGAATTCTATCCAATTCTATTGATGATAGACCTTTTCATTGATTACGTCACGAACAACAACTGCCTCGTTTTCATACAATTACCAAGGTGATTATGTCTCACGAGACTCAAATTGACACATCTATCAATGGAGTCAAGTTTTGATAAGGTCCCTTGGGATTCGGTTACTATATCGCTTAATTCAAAAAGAGGCAGTCGTTGTTTCGTGACGTAATTTATGAAAAAATCTATTCCCAGAGAAACTTTGTGGGGTTCTTACGTTCAATGCAAATTTGTTTTTGTCAACAAAATAAACTTTCTCACATTTTTATTATTCTCCAGCAGCAGCAGTCACGTTTTTTTAGCGTTCTTTCAACATCTAAATAATTTTCTGACATTAGAACATTACGTTCCTTGTCCGCCGAGTATTTGTCATAAAGATTTTGGTTTTAGTTTTTAGATTTAGATGAGATTTAAGATTAAGGTTCAATTTTGAGAGGTTCATTCTGTAAATTTGATGATCCTCAAAACATCGGATTATTTTCTTACTGTAGACCGAGGGGTAAATCACTCAAAAAAATAAGTCAAAAAAAAGTAAAAAAAGTCAGTCAAAAAGTCAGAAAAAAGTCAAAAAGTCAAAGGAAAAAAGTATGATGGGTTGCTTGTAGGGGCGGAAGGGCGTAAGGGTGTCGGGGAAGGTGAGGGTGTTGGGCTTTTTTTTAAGGAAGTTGGGCGTTTTTAAGGGCGGTGGGCTTTAAGAGGACGGTAAAAATTGGGTGGGCGTTAAGTTAAGGGTTGTGAGGGGTGGTGGGTGTGAAAAAAGTTTTAAAAAAGTCCATAAAGGCAAATAAAAGTAAAAAAAGTCAAAAAATCTCGTACACCAATTGCTGTAATTTACCCCTCGCTGTTGACCATCTGAGTAAAGAACCCGTTTACATGAATTTCAGATCACCCGATTTGAAATGACTTTTTATAAATTGAGAGACCGATTTCAGAAGTACGGGGGATTTGAAAAATCAACTCAGATCATGTATTCAGACTCGCTAAAGTTTGGTCTGCAATTAGAATATTTTGTCTATACGACCAATTAATACATTGGCTCCCGTCCTTCTTACGTTACACAAAATACGCCCAGCAGGCACGGATGAACGTTGTCCAAACAACGTTGTTTCAACGTCAGAACGTTATTTGGACGGCGAAAAATGCAACCATTTCAAGTTGTGTGTCTGGATGAGACAAGATACATGTGATCAAACATCTAGAGATTAAATCTTCTCCACCTATTCTAATCCAGTCCAGCATCACACACATTCGAAACCCTTCAACATGGCGATGAAATAATGATAAAAAAGTAACAAGTTTTTACTTGTGATAAAAACGACCTCTCTTGTAATGTGATCTACCTAGAAAAAAACCATGGTGTAAAACGACTCCCCCAGCGGACCACGTAACATCTTTTTAACGTCTAAACAACTCTCTGACCTTAACACAGCGATGCGTTTGGACGTTACGACAACGTTCCGATACTCTTGCAAACCATGCATGTAAAACGACTCTGTTCGCTGTTTATTCTTTTACTCAAATTTTCTCATAAAGTGTTTGGTTTAGAAAATGCTAGGAGAATAGTTTATATAACAGTTACACTTTTTTTATAAGATTTGGCAAGAAAACTTCGCGGTTTTGCGGTCCAGTATGAAAATCCGCAAAATTAAAATCTCGTAAAATAATAAATTTGGATGAGCACGACCGCGAAATTAGAATGCCGCATAATTAAAATGACACCGCGAAATTTTTATGCAAATCAAGTACCCCAGTAAAGTGTAGAAGTTGTTTTGACGTCCATGGGACGTTATTTTGACGTTATTTTGACGTTATTTTGACGTTACCAGACGTTGTTAGGACGTCAAACTGACGTTCTGATCTTACTGGGATTAATGAGAAATAGAAAACAATTATGATTCACCATGTCGTTCTTTAGTACAAAAGTCTCTAAAATTTGCTTGAATAAAAGAGACTAATTTTTGTCTCGATGCTTCGTTGTCCAAACTCGTTTAAGAGACTTTACTACGGAAAACTTACCCACCAATTTGTAGATCATTATACAGGGATTGAGTAGAGACAACCTTGTTGATCTGAAACGCAAACTTGTTTCTGAGAGTCTCTGTTCCCATTTTTCTGAGACGAAGTTTGGATTAAATTTATCGAGACTTAGATCAAATTTACATATTGGTTCTTAATAAAAAAAGCTTCATAAGATTGATTTAATAAAAACTTGGTTACTTACTTGCCCACACTTTTTAGCCAATGTTTGTTTTGTTTTTAATATCATGAAAGTACATAAAATTCTTTGCCATGTATCATGTCACAGACCTGCCTTCAAGCATAAAACTGCCATCAGTGACTAACCAATGTAGAATCTTTCGCGGGTTATCTACCGTACACTCTTTTTTTTTATAAGAATCAGTAAATTTGAGTTGAGACTCAAACTGTTCTTATTGTTTTGCACTTTCAGCCTCAAATTGTTCTTATTTTGTTCTTACTTTTTGGTTGGAAGAAATATCTTTTTGAGCAAGAGATTTTCTCGCCAAGGTCCTATAAGGTAATACAGTTTTGAAAGATACTGTATTAATTTTGTCACAAACATATTCGGTAAAAACATACCGTTTTTGAAAAATTTTGAGCCTCAGAACTGTTCTTAAATTGTTCTCATTTGAGCCTCATTATTCTTATGAAATTGTTCTAATAAAAAAAGAGTGTAAAATGTTTTTATGTTTTGCCGAATAATTCCAGTTTTGGAATCATGTAATAAAAAAATAGACCAATCCCAAGAGAAGATATTGGTAATGTGATCAATAAGTGACCAATCAACGTTCTCTCGTGTTAAAAAAGCGTTCCGTGCCTGCTTGGGATTGTATTCCTCAAACTCAGAATGATGCACAATGCTCAAACAATGTAGATATCAAGCTGTCAGATATCAAAACAATTAAAAATGGCTAAAATCAAAATCTTATTGTTAAATTTCATGTTGATGATAAAGAGAATATATTAAACACTAAAAAAATCTCATTTCCAGTATATAAGACAATATTTCTCTCTGATTCCAAACTTTGATTTTTTTCTTTATGCTAAATCCGGACATTTTCAAGACTTTTCCACGAGGCATTTTCGGCAGATCTGTATCCGCCGAAGAATGCTGATACGTACAGTAAAAAATACCAAAATAGGCATGAAAACATAACAGGAACGAAACGCTGTTTTAAGCGTCCAAACAATGTTGTTTTAAACGTCAGAACACATGAAGTAACGTTGTGTGCCGGCTGGGTAATAGATTGGTATTATCTTATCGATCGCTATGTATTCTAGCATGGAGACCTTGCTACTTCTTTTTTTATGATTCTGATGAAATAGTAGTATGGGTGCAGCAGCCTTTTTGAATTTCGGCAGTAAATAAAAGAAACCAATCAAATTTCGCAAACTTCTTGTTTACATTTTCTTGTTCGTATTTACTAAAACAAAATTTTGACATTTTTCTTGACCAAGGAATATAGTAAAAAAGGTCCAGCAACGAAGATCAATTTTAGCCGAGGATGTCATTTTGTCCTCCTCGCTGCAACTCAGCCACTATATCAAAAATTAAAAAAGTGGCTGGTGTGTTTTAGCTATATGCATTCGACCAGTATTGTTAATAATATCATAACAAAGATAGAAACAATAAAGAGGGAAAAAAGAGAAGAAAGTGTAGCTAAAATTTCCCACCAGGCACAGAACGTTGTTCCAATGTTGTTTCGACGTCCAAATAACGTTCTGACGGTTGTTTGGACGTTTAAACAACGTCGAAACAACGCTCCGTGTCTGCGGGAAATTTACTATTCATTGCAAACAACACCATTCAAGCTGAAACAACAGGAGGTTGACAGAGGCAGTTTCTTGTCGTAAAACGACCACATTTACAGCGCCCACTGCGGTTATTCTAACGATCAACAACAACTAGAACCAGTCCAATACCTACAGATTTTGCATTACTTCGCATTAGGGTCTGGTATGAAACATATTGTCGCTTCCCTCCGAAACAAAATAAAAAATTGCTCCACGTAGAAACCAGGATCACATATTGGGTTTTACCAGGAAAAATCCATATTCCCACTGTTGAGGATGGATGTTGAGTTTTCTTAACAACAAACCCCCTGGATATCCTTGGTCCGAAAATTTTTACCCCCTTGATATCCTAGGATATTGTACATTTTAAACCCCCCCCCCTGGATATCCTTGGTCTTCAGATTCTTGCCCCCTGGATATCCTAGGATATTGAAA
>JAUJPO010064968.1:0-12564 GCA_032270745.1 Tiaropsis multicirrata | reverse complement strand
TAACACGGTATAACTTCCCCTTTAACCCCACTTGTTGCTTTTAAAAGTGGTTTGTTTACATCTGGTAGCAATAGCTGGCCTTATTTACATCAACTTTGAAGGAAGAAGCTCATTTCCAAAAGTCTACGGACCTTTAGTCCGGCATTGTAAAGCCCAAAATTGGGGTTGCTTATAGTTATAAAAAAAGAATGTGTCAAGAGGTATAAGAAAATAACTTTTTTTTTCTTTCCTTCTGAAAGGGGTTTCTGTTCTGTGTATTTGAGCCTCTCAACGAGTCACAAAAAAGCATTAAGATTAGGTCTCCACAAGTGTCATAAAATTATCGAATATCGAGATAAAAAGTAGAGGAATAGAATTGGTTACACAAAAAATCCAAATAATCGCTAGGATTAGCCCCGTAAAAGACTTAAATAAACCGTTATATAATGTTTTTTTACAATACCCTTAGGTTACGTTAAGTGGACGTAAATAGTTTCTTTCTCCCCGGATAAAAGTACCTTTCAGTTTGATTGATAATGATTCTGAAGGTAGGTTTATTATTTAGAAAATTCCAAATGCTCTGTAGTAAAGTACAAATCATAAATCCTAGTTATTTAAAATCGAAAGTAGAAAAATATATCTCAAATCTCTCAATATCTCTCATATCATATACTTTTAAGTTTGATTGATAATGGTTCTAAAGGTTTCAAATTATATCCATTAGAAAATTCCAAAAAGATCTGTAATATAAGCATACTCTGTAAATTTAACAAATCCTAACCTTTTTTAAATCGAGTATATAAGTATAAAAATATATCTGAATAATCTCATTAAAAAACGTGCTAAAAATATATAGTGTCAACAGATGTTGTCCTATAAACCATACGGCATCGCCTTTCAAAATCAGAAAGTTTTGCAATAAAAGAGAGCACTCCTGCGCATATTTTCGTTCTTTTAAGATCTGATTTCGTTTTCCTCCTATTTTCTACCTTTGCCGTTCATTTTCGAAGATTTATCGAAAAAATTGACCTTTCATTCAACGTGATATATCTAATTCTATAAGGCAGACAGACAGACAGACAGACAGACAGACATATCCCTTCCCTTCCCTTGGCACAGGGAATAGGTAGGTCACATCTTCTTCCTTTTTTTTTCTTTATGATAACAAAAACACATTTACACGAACGAACAAATAATACATACACTACAAACATGAAAAAATAGTACCTCCCCTCCCCCGCAAAGACATAAGTGATATCGCCAGGGGTCCCATCTTAGATAGAGATTACAGTAGTACAATCAAGGACTTAATACACCCTTAATACCCTTAAACAGTGTTGAGAATTAGAAACGTTACAATATCGAACACTGTATAAAGGGGAAATGAAACACCGTAACCTCCAGCTTAGTGAACCGTGGGGTGAAATTTTGTGAGAAATTGAAGCGACAGCAGAAAAATCAATTTTCTGCTTCACTACTTCACGGGGAAAATACAGCAAAACATACAATCTTTTTGGGAGAGTATACTAACGAGGTAATACTCTGGTACAGGATGGTCCGTCAGATTAAATAATTTCCATTAAAAAGTTTAATTTCATTAAGTTGAACCATCAATATCGTATAATGAAGAAGGAATCTTTTTCTGTTTGACACATCATGTATAAATAACATTTTTCAATCCACATTTTAATGATACGCTTCACTCGATTCTGTCCGACGAAAATATCCTGTTCTGCTATGACGCGTCCGGACGAAGTGCTGACCATTTTGACTTTGTCCGAACCGCAGAAAACATAAGGATTATTATAAAATTTAGCAATGTTGTGACCAGTGTTTGGAATGCTTTCAGAGAGAGATAGACAACCGAGGTTCCAGCATTGGATGTGTTCTCCGCTTTCTGACTTGACCGGTATAATCATCATATTATCATTTGCTATGATGTCTGGACATTGGATATTTGGAACTGTGGCGTGTCCGAACGATGAAATGTTCACTTCTTGTAGAGTCGTAAACTTTGATAAATCCCATATACGTAGCGTTGAGATGCCACTGATTGAGAAAAGAAATTTCCGACGAGACGCCCTGACCACCATTACGGGAGATCCGGCATCCATGGCATTTTGTAGTTCGTAGTTCTCATTTTTCTTCCATACCCGGATTTTGGAATCAGCGGAACCCGATATAAGATAATCTTCGGTGTGACACAAAGTTCTGACGGAGCCTTCGTGTTGTTGAATGATTTTTACCGGAACTAGAGTTTTCATGTCCCAGATAACGATCGATTTGTCTGCAGATCCGGAACACAGGCTCTGCCCGTCATAATCTATGGCCATTACAGTCTTTTCATGAACTAATAGATTTGTCACGTTACATGTTTTCAAATTCAAAGCAAGAATGGCGTTTGTTTGTTGGAGCTCACCCGATTCCCCGATTGCTGCGAAAATGTAATCCGGTGCTGTCGTCACGGAGATAAAATTTGATTGGCATTTATCAATTTCTGCAATAACTGATGGCTTCCGCTTTAAAACCAAATCGGATATCGGATTAATCCGAAATTTTCCGAATCGGATTGATGGTTTAACTTCAAAATTCGTTTGGAGTAGATCACGCATGTAATTCCATACGGAGATGTTGACTTCGGCAGCGTTCTGTAAAATATCATTGCGTCTCTCTTTGCCGTGAATCGATAATAGTCTACCTGCGACAGATTTCTGTGGCGTGTAAATCATTTCGCACGCGCGTATCACTTCAGGCATTGTGTTCATTCGGTCGAGATATTTGGTGCATAGCGTCCGAGCTGTCTCAACGTTGTCTTGAAATTCGTAAAAGGTTGAAGTGACCATGATTTTTGTTGCAAGAATCTTGTCTGTTGTTTCCGGAACAACGCCAAAAGCCATTTGTCCGGCATCTCTTGCTTTACGGAACTCTTCTTTTGCTGTTACCGCATCTTTCCCAAGTAGCTCAAAACCTGCAAATGTATACAAGAGATAAATCAGTATTAATCGGATTTTCCAGAAAAAACCATAGACCCCTTTTGAGGGTTGATTTACTATTCGAGAGATCTTTCTAAACAGAAACCCTATAATGTCAGCTACATAAAAAGAGTAGGCTCTGGTACATGTGCTCTTACCACTCTAACGTATCATGGTTCATAAATAATGGTCTGAAAAATCAAGACTAAAAATAATCTGTTGGCTATCCAACGGGGTCAATGAGATGGAAATTATTCGCTCGTTTCTTTTTGGAAAGAGCTGTACCGTAGCCACCGGGGCAGGAGGGCCTAGACCCCCTAAAAACACTTTTCCTACCCCGTCGACCCCAACCATGACAGGGCCTTCATATATACTAAACATATGAACCCCCTAGTATTTATTTCATGTCTACGACACTAGAATCCCCCAAGATTCCACCTACCAGTTTCCATAAATGCAATTGCAGCTACCAACTCCTTTCTTCTCAAAGCGTTCAGTGATTCATGAATCTTGTTGAATTCAGACAGTAACATCTGACGTATCTTTTCCTCACTGACGTCACCATTTTGGAACTTTTGTGCGGCCAACGGTGCAAAGAGTTTCCACACAAGACCAATGGTCTTTGCTGCAACTATATCTCCCATTATTACTCACTGAATCAATGGATTACTATCATTACCATTTATTTATAAACTAAATCCTAAATTATTTTGTGTAATCAAAAAGAAATTGGTCTCTTGCTTGGAAATAATTGCAATGGAATTTTTTAAATCCCTAAGTAGTTTTGTTCGGTCAAATATTGTAAATCTATAAAGTCGTTGATCTATATGAATCAAAATATAAACTAAAAAGTGTAGATGCATAGAAAGAAACACAAGGAAAGAAACAGAAAAATTAAATGTCAGTGACTGCATTTGAATGGTTTATTTACCAAAGCAAGATTTTGTATACGTTGCTAGAAAAAACTCGGAGATGTACTTCCTTAAAGTTTAATATTTCTGTGATTTGGAAACTAATGAAAAGTAAAGATATCCAGAAAAAAAGCACACTTCATTGATCTGTTTCTCTCCACTTTGTTTTGATTTCGTAAACGTCTACCGTTTTGAATTTCCAACCTTAAAAAAAAATGTTTATAAAAGTACATACATTAGCAGATTTTCTGTTGGCTTTGCATTATTCATTAACAGCTCTTCACCGTCGGTATTTAAATATTAAATTACACTTTATTATCAAAAGCTCTCCTACAACGTGTCTTTTTAACGACACAACTTTTTACTTCCTATTTGCATGTTATTTGTAAGAATCTCTGAATGCAATGGGCGAAGAGATTATTGTTATTAACGAATTTAAGTTCCCGAGAAAAATTACGACGACGAACGGGTCTTTACAGTCGATGCTCTAAATAGCACATTATGCTACAGCCTATTCCGTGTGGCAAGGTAGACATTGATATCTCATCTGTTCTAGATTGAAAGTTTTCCTGATTTTCCGTTCTAGAACAAAGGAGATATTTATTGGCAGGTTTAAGTCTACCTTGCTACACTGACTAGACTGTAGAAATGTGTGATATCTAAAGCATAGGCTTTAAAGACCCTTTCGTCATCGTGATTTATCTCTTTAATATTGTTATTTCTTTAAAAAAGAAAGCCAGTTGGTTCTTCTTCTTACGCCGCAAATTTTCCAATGTTCGAAGAGACGGCATTTGAAACGTCAAGTGGTGTACGCCAAGGCGGACCAGAAAGCCCAAATTCGTTTAACCTCTACATTGACTTCGTAATGAGAGTTTTTATTTATTAATTTCGCTTAGCGAAAGTATTACGATAGCCTTTCTATCTATCTGGCGAGAATTTTATTCGGGTGGAAATAATGGCGTTTGGGTGTTGATTATTCGGGCGTACTGTATTTTGATCACGTGACCATTCCCGGGGCCATCATCCGGGTAGTTTATTTTCTTCAATTCAGTCGAGTCCGACGTTAATATATTTAGAGATTACGTATTACATTGGAGAAAAATATTACATATGACATATTTCTAAATATTACATACTACATTTCCGACCTCTTAGTATAATATAATATCGTTGTATACTCCGCGACCTCTTAGCTATAATTTTTTGGTATACTAAAGCTGGACCTGACTGCATTTCAAATCCAAACGTGTCTCTCTCTCGTCCTCCCGTCCTCCTGGCAACAGTAATCAGCAGCAAATTAAAATTAAAATCAACCTCAAAAGTTAAAGAAGAAATAGTAAGTATAAACATTCATATTTGGTTTTACAACAGCTCCACAAACAATATTATTTGTCTAGTGGATCTGTTTAAAAGCCTGTTTTTGCCACTTCATATTCTGCACTTGATTTGAATTTAATTGTGGCATTTTTTTTTATTTTACTTTTTTTTTTGCTCTTCGGATTTATGCACTACGGGCCACTAAATCTGATTGCAGCATTTTTTCCCTTCAGTTTCATGCACTACGGGCCACTGATTCTGTCGAGGCATCAAGCAGTACGTATATCTACAGCTCTAAAAAGAAACTCACTTGCATCATTGTCAGTGATAACATACCAAGCTGCATTGCCAGCTCTTACAAATATCTTATTTAGATACATTTCTAGAAAATATTTGAGTCCCAAAGATTTACATATAGCTTTTTAATTTTGAAATGATATCCATTGAATCATACCGTGCGTTGATAGGAGGCTTTGCCTATACAGCTCAGAGAAATGTGAAGTCAATTTCTAAGTCCATTTTCATTGGCTCCAAATTTTCTAAAGATGCTTTTTCTCGATTATTGAGACCCGTTAGATTCATAGCACTTTTCACACTTCTAGTCTTTGCAATCCCCAAGTCTTACGAAACAATCGAAATTCAAACACCTCTTGACTTTGTGCATTTTTCAAAGAATGGAATGTTTGTTCAGTATCCAAATAATGCAGGGTATAATTTACCAGAGCCAGTTCTTATTACTTTTAAAGTCAACTATACATTACTATTGTCAGGTGATATAGAACTTAATCCAGGTCCACAGGAAGAGATAAAAAGTATTCAAGGTTCTTTTCATCAAGGGAATTCAAAGTTTGGCGAGACTGCTGGTATACAATGTTCATCTAATTGCTTTTTTGCTATTTGCTACGCACAGCTTAGAAAATTATCACTTTGGAAGACTCATGATTTGGATTATGTTTTAAATCAAGGGGATTTGAATTTCAAAAATCTTGGCATCACTAGACAGTCACCATTAATTGAAGAGTTCCAGAAAGAAGTTACAATTGGAAATAGTATCTGTTCACTAGATTTCAATATTGTTGAAGGATATTTTGAGGATGAAGGTATTTCAGTAAATTTTGTCAATGAGGAGCTTTTATTACAACATTCTGGTGCAGTCTTAGTTATAGCTGGAAATTGTTTAGGTGTACTGCGTTACAATGAAAAATATTATTTTTTTGATTCCCATAGTAGAGATGCAAAGGGCCGTCAAGTTCCTGGGGAAATTGGTACGTCAGTACTTTTGCAGTTTGGAAATATTACCGAAATAAAAAAATACATAAGATCTGAGTATAGGGCAAATTTGTTTAATGTCATTTATTTGAAAACCAATTTTCACGCATACGATAATACCAAAAGTGTGATTACGAAAGAGGTAATATGTTGGCAAAAAAAAGCTTCACGCAAAAGAAGGTTTGAACAACTTAGAGGTAGCAAAAAACATGAACAAGAAAAAGAAAAGAAGCGCAAAGCTGCAAAATCCTCACACGAACTGATTAAAGGATCAGAAAAACATGAACAGCGAAAAGAACATATGCGCAAGGTAGCGAAATCTTCACACGAGCTGAATAAAGGATCTGCAAAACATGAACAGCGTAAAGAACAGATGCGCAAAGTTGCAAAATCTTCCTACATTAACAACAAAAAACTTAATTTAGGAAAAAGGGTTGATAATTTCAGGCAAAAAAAACATGAAGGCCCGTCTTACATATGCGTAATGTGTAATCGCAGTATGTTTAAGAAATCTGTAGTAGTTTTTGATGAGCAAAAGTACTCAAAAATCAACTTTGAAAAAATAGAACATTTTAATCCTGTAACTACTTTTGACGGTAATTTCTATGTATGCACAACCTGTCATCGCAAACTAATAAAAGGTGAAATCCCATGTCAATCTGTGTCTAACAAACTCCAAATTTATGATCTCCCTGACCATCTAAGTGATATAAGAAAACTTGAAAGAATTTTAGTGGCCCAAAGAATATTATTTTCAAAAGTCAGAATAATGCATAAAGGTGAATTCCCTAAATTACAAGGTGCAATATGCAATGTTCCTATTGAAACCCCAGGTGTTTGCAAAGTACTTCCTAGAGGAAGTGATAGTAGCGGTGTAATAAATGTAGAATTAAAAAGAAAAATATCTTATAAAAACCCTGTTATTTCGCAGCAAGTTAGACGGCAGAAGATTTTTGAAACTTTGGATTTTTTGGTAAATAATAACCCTTTGTATCACAGTATAAACATTGATATGTCAATAATAGACCAAGTGACTTCTAGTAATGATGAATTTGTTGAGAGGTCTTTATCAAATGATAATTATATGCCAAACTCTTCCTGCAATGGTATAAAATTTGTTGACGATAGAACAGTCACTTCAATCAAGCCTTGTGAAGAGCCATTGGAAAATGAATTTGATTCTGATGATCCACTCAGTGTGTATCGAACACCAACATCAGAAACAGTTATTGTATCGGAAGTGCCAAACATAGTTTTGGATGATGAAAATGCAATTTTAGCTCCTGGTGAAGGTCAAATCCCCAATTCTTTAACACAAGATGAATTCTGTGAAGAGTTAGCTCATCCTCATCTGTTTCCCACAGGAAAATTTGGTTATAATGTTGAGCGGGATGTGAAATTGTCAGCAACAAAGTACTTCAATCAGCGTCTTTTGAATTACACTCAAAAGTTTGCTTCAGATTCAGATTACATTTTTTTTGCTCATAAAACTTTACTACAGCTTAACCTTAGAAGTAAAATCAATATTGCAATGAAAATTTCAAATTCCAATTTGACTGCAGGATTGTTAGCAAATAATTTTAATGACACAATTCAAAATTGTGTAGCATCTGATAACGCCTACAAGTTTATGAGCACCATAAAGGGGACCCCTGCATATTGGCAGCATATGTTATCCGATGTTCTTGCCATGGTCAAACAACTTGGCGTCCCAACTTATTTTATGACTTTATCCTGCGCTGACCTTAGATGGGAGGAATTTGTAACTGTTATCAGACAATTAAGTGGGGACCCTGATACTGATCACGAACTTCTTGATTATCAATCTAGATGTGCCTTACTAAATAGCAATCCTGTTGTGCTCGTCCGACAATACCAATACAGAAAAGAGCTATTCTTTAAAGAGGTTATAATGGATGGCCAACTTGGGAAAATAACATACTATGCTCTTAGAGTAGAATTTACTTTCAGGGGTAGTCCTCATGATCATTGTTTACTTTGGGCAAAAAATGTCCCAAAACTTGAAGATGGAAAAGAAAAGTACATTGAACACATAGATAGTGTCATTTCAGCTAATGTTCCAAATAGAGAAGAAAGTCCTGAATTGTGGAATCTTGTCACGAAATATCAAATACACTCTCATTCAAGAACGTGTAGCAAGTATCGAAAAAATGAATGTAGGTTTAGGTTTGGAAAACCTTTCTGCAAACGCACTATTTTATCTGAACCTCTTCCTGAAGGGTTACCTGAAAATGAAAAACATGATATTTTGGTCGCTAGAAATAATGTGCTCCAAACCGTTCAAGAGTATATTGATACAAATTTGCATCCTAAGAAGAGAAACATTTTGGACCCTGATAAGCCTGAGTATAAAGAAATTGGATCTATTGATACAATTTTAGATTCTTTAGGGCTACAATATGCAACATATGAATATTACTTGTCAATTTCTCCAGACAAAGATCAGCATTTATTTTTGAAACGTGACCCCTATTCCTGTTTTGTCAACAATTATTTTGCGGAAGGCCTCCTAGCTTGGGAGGCCAACCTTGACATACAACCCGTGTTTAATGCATACAAGGCAGTTACATACATGTGTGCCTACTTTTCAAAAAGTGAAGATAAGTGTTCCACTGCAATGCAAGAAGCATTAAAACAGGCCAAAGATTCAAACAACAGTCAGTTTGAGCAAATGTCTAAAATTGCAAAAGTTTACAACTCTAATAGAGAATGCTCAATCCAGGAAGCAGTCTACTTAACAATGCCTGAACTGTGGCTTCGAAAATGCTTTCCTGCTATTTCATTCGTGAATACTAACTTACCAGATCAAAGGTACAGAATTTTCAAGTCCAAAGAAGAAATTGAGGAATTGCCTGAGGATTCTGATGATCTTTTCAAACGAAATATGTTAAACAGATATATTGACCGCCCAAACACAGGACCATTCAATACTATGTGTTATGCAACATTTTGTGCAAACTATACACTTGATACAAGAAAAAATTTAAATGACGAAAATGATTGGCAGCCCACCGTGCTAGATGACTCAACAAGTGCAGTGAATCATCAAGAACCCCAAACACTTCCTAAATCAGCCAAATTGCTCAACAGTAAGGAAAAACTTAAGCTTCGTAAAGTTCCAAAAGTTTTGAGGTACTACACTCCCAACAAAAACAAACACCCAGAAAAATTTTCCCACCATATTCTTATGTTGTTTTATCCATTTAGATCAGAAGAAAATGATTTGAAACTTGATGGCTCATATGTCTTGAAGCTCAATTTAGAAGAAGTGAATGCAGTTGTAAATGAGAACAAACAAATTTTTGAACCTGATGGTCATCTTGTTGATTTAGTACTTCAAAACTATCGCAATGACCTTATGCATAATCAAGATGCCTTTGCTCAACAAGAAAATGATGAAGTGCAAGACCTAATGACCAACTTCCAAAACTCATCAGAAAATGAAAATGATGATGAAAGTAATGATACAGAGCCAAATTTTGCACCATTTACTCAAACAGTGCATGGCTTGCAAACTGATGAACAAATCAATGCCCATATCAGATCTTTGAATTCTAAACAAAGAGATATTTTTGATATCGTACTAAATTGGGGAAAAATGTATGTGCAAAATTCCAAGTCCAATCATCCTATACCATTAGAGCCAATACGAATATTTTTGACAGGTGGTGCGGGCGTAGGAAAATCTCATTTAATTAAATGTATTTACAATTGTTTGTCAAAAGTGCTAGCATATAAAAGTGATGAGCTTGAGAAGCCACGTATTATTAAATTGGCGCCAACTGGTATAGCAGCCATCAATATATCTGGCACCACAGTACACACAGGACTGAGTATTCCAGTCGGAAAATTCAAAAATATGGCTGACAAACAAAGGACTGCCATTAGAAATAAATTGCATCATGTTAAGTTGATAATAATTGATGAGATATCCATGATTTCTTCACAGCAGCTTTTGAATATCCATACCAGAATATGTGAGATTTTTGGTGTAAGTGACAACACACCATTTGCAGGGAAAAGTATCATTGTTTGCGGAGACCTCTTTCAATTGCCACCAATTTTCCCAAGTCCTGTATTTTCAACTGAAGGACCTATTATCGGTGCATTCAAATTGTGGCACCTATTTCAACTAGCTGAATTAGATGAGATTATGCGTCAAAGAAATGACTCTGCCTTTATTGATCTTCTGAATAATGTGAGAGTCGGTGAATTGGATAGTAACGATGAAAATATGATTAAATCCAGATTAATAACCAGAGAAAGCCCTAATTATCCGATAGAATCATTGCATTTGTTTGCGGAAAATGCTTCAGTCCATCTTCACAATAATCAAAGATTAGATACTTTGCCCTCAGAAATAATAAGTGTAGAAGCTATTGACGTTTACCCAAGAGGTTTTACTGATTCTCAAATTACCAAGGTTAAAAACCTTCCACTGAATGAAACAGGTGGCTTATCAGTGCTATTTGATTTGAAAATTGGAGCAAGAGTGATGCTAATTAGTAATATCGATATAGAGGATAGGTTGATCAACGGTCAACTTGGAACTGTCAGTGAAGTAAGATTCAAAAACAATAGAGCAGAGCTAATTTATGTTAAGCTAGATGACGAGAAGGCTGGAATGAAAGCTCAAAGTAAAGACCAATATGCTAAGGCCACTCAAACTGTTCCCATTGAAAAGAGTGAAGCAAATTTTCCCTTTGAGAAAAAAAGCCCTTACACTTCTCCAATTATTTCTCGGACCCAATTTCCTCTTAAGCTAGCTTACGCTTGTACAGTGCACAAAGTTCAAGGATTGACTTTAGATTCTGTAGTCGTTAGTTTTGACCTTAGAAAGCAAAGAAGGTTCAATGCTGGTCAAATGTACGTTGCGATGAGCAGAGTGAAAACTATAGATGGTTTGTACTTTACTGGCCAATACCGGCGTAGTGCCTTTGTCTGTAGTGATAGAGTTAGTGAAGAATACACACGACTGCGTCAAAACAAAATTGAAAAAGTTGCAGATATTATGAGGTGCAATTCTAATTTGAATATTTGCCTATTGAATGTAAGATCTTTAAAAAGACATGCAGTTGACATTCAAAAAGACAGGTTTTTGTATGAAAATGATTTGTTATGCCTGACAGAGACACAGATGAGTTATGAGCATTCCGAGGAAGACAAAAATGGTATACGTGAACAGCTTCATAATTATATCCTTAGTCATAATATTGACCAGCATAAATTCAACAGTATTACTGTCTGCCATTCTCCTTCTTTTATCGATATTAATGAGTATGATCATTCATCTTGCTTTTCTCTTGTAAAATTTAGAAAAGCTGAATTTACTGATAAGGAATTTTGTGTTTTGGTTCTCTATAAAGGTTCGAGAATCCAACGTGACGTGTTCTGTTACAGTCTTGCTCAATATATTGAAAGATACACAATTGATATCATTTTAGGAGACTTCAACATGGACGGCTTCGAAATGGAGCATGATCAATTATTGGCTGAAATTCTCCAAGATTATGATTTGGTTCCGCGCTTTCCAACACACATCGATGGGAAAATGCTTGATCATATTTGGACGCACAAGGAATTGGTAAACCAGTATGGTATTGAAGTTATTCGTAAATGTGTCAACATCTCGGATCATGATGGAATCAAATTATCGCTGACTTTGCTAGCTTAGAATACCCGTCAGAGGCAATTCCCGGCGGGACAAGGGAGGGGGGGGGGTTGGTTGGAAACTGGGGTGGAGGATGACCTGAACTATCTGATGATTAGTTTTGAGTGGTCAAATTTTTTGAAAGTACAAAATATTATCTTAAATAAAAAGGGTACAGTATCCCTTTTCTCATTTAGCGCATTCGACCTAACTTAAAAATTAATTATCAGAAAATTAGCCGACGATTCGTTTACGTTTACTTATGTTGTCATATGTGTCTCTTCATGAACAGTCTCAATTGATCAAAGGAAATGTCTTTTTTTGTGGTAGACTGAATGAACTAAAGTCTGTTCACGATAAGTGTGCACTCTTTTTTGCTACCACGTAGAAACCACTCTCAAGGGAATTAGTCCAATTACGCTGACATGGTTTCCACGTGAAAGCC
>JAUJPO010064957.1:0-12567 GCA_032270745.1 Tiaropsis multicirrata | reverse complement strand
GACACAACCATCTCATAGATGATGTCAACTATGTGTCACTTCAAACTGGAAAGAGTCACTTCTAATCATTTTATGTTCTTATAACTTACTGCTGTAAGTTTGACCATGTTTGATATAGATGTAACTGTAACATAAATCGTTTTCGATCGAAATTCGGAAACTTCATTAACCGGTTTAAAATTTTCTGGGTCTGGCAAGTTAAAAACAAAGGAAAATACAACTCGGAGACAATATATACATGAAACAAAAGTATGATAATCTATAAATTTTCGTCTTTGTGACCCACTGAGATTCACCTGAAAAGATCACTCAAAAGAGCCATTTTCACGCCCCAGTAGAGAAAGTGGTCACCTCAATAGATTTCAATCTACAGAAGGTTCGGTTAAGCGAAATAAATCGAAGGAGGAGGGCAAATAACGACCCCGCAAAATCTAGGACGCTCGATTGGCTGTTTGAACGTTCTCGTTCACATCTCACCGTCGCTTAACGAAACATCGCTACTAATTTTTCCCAACCCAGTGGCTTTGAAAATTTTGAATTTCAATTTACCTCGTTAAACTTTAGGTACCCGATACACAAGGATAAGATACACAAGGATAAGATTTGCAAAAAGGACAAATCTGTTTGATTCTATAAGAAAGGATGTCAATATTTTTCATTTTCAAAAATTAATGTAATCAACGTTGCTTATGTACAAGTAGTTATTATGACATTCATAATTATCTTCTCTACCACAAAGATCAGAGCCATCGCAACCCTGAAAGTAAATAAAATTGAACAAAATAATAAAGGGCTTCGTAATGAAGGGGGAAGGGGGTGGGCTTCAAACAGCAAGATGGGCTTCATAGACGATTCACAACCACTGATGCGTTTACATTTAAAAAGTGTTCCATGTTAGGCTTTTCATTCCGTTTTCCGAAGCACTTTTACCCTTTAAGAGCCCGAAGGACGGCATTTGACATCCAGAAAGGGCAGTTTTACCACGCCAGTCTTTTGGCTATAGCACAAAACCACCTCATTTAAAGGGATATAAACCGTTATGATTTTAGAAAGAGTATGAAAACCGTTGTCTATTTCTCATGCTACTAGCCTTGGCGGTCATTTCAAGTTTGTACTTTCTGTAAATGTTTCTTTTTTCAAAAACACTGCGGGGTTTTTATTAGAAGCAACTGTGAAAAAAAAATTCAAAAAGTTTGAAGAACTATTAAAAAATGTCGCTAGTCTGCGAGAAATTTGCGACTTGCGACGAATTTCTCCCTTTAAAGCACTTTTTTCAACTCGTCGAATCCATCTTTTGGTCGAATCCACCGAAATGAATGCTCGTCAAAGTGAATTGATTTAAGACATTTGCTACAGTGAATAAATTCTCCACCCTTTCACCCTAAATGTTATTCTTTGACACGGAAAGTCATGTGATATACTTTTCAACCAATAAGATATAATTATTTCGAGGGAAAAACAAACACTATGGTTTACCTCACTAAAAGATTTTGTTCACTGATTACACACAGACACAGAGAGGGGACGACACTTTTTCAAATTTTAAAAGGTACCTTTGTTTCTCTCTCTCGCTTTTGCATTGTAACATGTTGCAGCCTTGGTCATACTTTACCATAAACAATTCCACTAAATCTCCAAGAGGTTTGTCTGAGTTAGAGTGGCCACACCATGATTTCTCACGGGGCACAACAATTTTTATATCTTAGTAAGTTTGGCCATACCTTGCCATTTTTGAAAAGTAAACAAAAATAATGCGACGAAAATAAAAAGAGACTTTGAAAGAAAGCATTGTGCATGGTTTTTGAAAAACTCGATTAAAAAGACTTTCGTTTTCATTTTTGATTTTCCGTAAAAAAAATGTGTGTACCTCTTCGATGGGTCGCTGCAAATTTTGTTGCTTAAAACTTCCCACCTGTCTTGTTGATCAACACAGTGATGAAGAAAGTTAAATACCTTTTTTGGTGATTTATGTTGAAATGCATTTTGTGAGAAGTTTTTTTTTGAACACTACTGACTGAAAATAAAAATGGGTTAGAATGGCGAAAGAGCCTCAAAGAACAAAACAATTTGAAGAGTCAGCGAACAAAGTTTTGGCTTCTCTACCATTCAAAACCAATTTTAACTAAAGAAAACATTCGAGTTCGAGTTCAAAGATACGTTTGGATTAAAAGAGGTTCCAGGACAAAAATTTTAATTTAATTTTTCTACGAGCGTAATTTATCAACCTTCTCACCTCCCTTCGCCAACCAAAATTTTTTCGTTGACTCCTCAAAAGGTTTTGTTTCATGGCTACATGCCAAAAAATACAACAACAAAACTTACCTTTATGCGGGATCAATATTCCATTATAGTATTGGAGTCGATCGTTCCTTCTTCCGTCTTCTTGGGATCTTCTTCAGATGGCTTATCTATGCTTTCAGTAGAATTTATACCTTGTTCAAGTTCTGTCGTCTTCTCGTTTCCCTCTCCCTCTCCTTCTTCGGTCCCGTTTCGTTCTACCGACTCTTTCTTCGTTGATTCCTCGTCTCTCGGTTCTTCGTGCTTCGTCCTCACTTTTTCCATTTTTTCCTCGCTACGATGACGTTCCTTATCTTTCGAAGATTTTTGTTCGCGACGATCACGGTCCCGACTACTATGTCTCGAACGACGATCTTTGCTTCTTTCCCGACTTCTACTTCTTCGCTTGCGATCTCTGCTACGGCTACGGCTTCGACGACTACTTCTTCTAGAATCCCGACGACTTCTTTCCCGATCACGATCATTATCCCGATCCCGACTTCCGTGTCTTGAACGACGATCTCCTCGGTCTCGTCTATCCCGACTTTTTCTTCGTTCACGACTTTTATCTCGACGGCGATCGCGACTTCTTGATCGGCTTTTCCGACTGCTTTTTCGTTCACTTGAACGTTCTCTTCGTCTCGAGCGTTCGGAGTCGTCTTTTTCGTCTCGATCATTTTTTTCCGATTTGTCTCTAATACGCTTTTCCCAGGGGTGGTCCTGTAATGAAAAAAAAGAAAAACAAATTCACTTTTAAGACGTCTTAATCATGTCTCGATGACTTACAAAATATAAAAAGAAAGCAAGAGACAGTTGTTTTGTTTAACCTTTAGACACCGACCCTCAGTCTTTTGACCATAGCTCAAAACCACTAAGTTTTCAGACAAAATACCCCGTTGTTTTCGAAAGCTGAGACCAAGGGATTTGCAGTGGTACCAAAAGAATCCTATCCCATCAGTGTGGTCACAATTTGCTTTTGAATTTCAAAATTCATGAGAAAAAAGTGAAAAAAATTAGTTTAAGGTTAATAGAAAGTCAGAGTAACTAACGATGCAAAAATTGCGAAATTTTTGAAATACTGATCAACTAATAGATCACTGTAAAGCAAATGTCTATAAATTTTTTACGTCACGAGCAAAAACGGTCTCGTTTTGAATTGAGCGCTATAGTAACCGAGCGCTATAGTAACCGAGCGCTATAGTAACCGAGCGCTATAGTAACCGAGCGCTATAGTAACCGAGGCAGTTGTTGCTCGTGACGTAATTTATGAAAAGGTCTAATTCTCGTGTTATGTAGTACAGGAGTATCTCTCACGCTTTCGTTCGCCTATTCAAGACATCCATTACGTAATCTTTTATACCTTCATTTCGTCGATCGTGGATTTGATTTTGGCGTATCCAACATGTTGTTTCCCTTGGAGATGATCATCAACTCTGGATTGCGCATCACCGACGATCAAGAAAGCTCCACACACCTCGCAAACCTCCATCTGCTTCTCTTGTGAGGCCACACCTGAATGATTCTGTTTGCTCTGAACAAATGAAAGTCAAAGAAATGCTTTTCATGAGAATCTGACAACAAATTCAAATTAATTTTTTTCATTTAGTATTAATAACACATATTTTTCTTTTCACATGGAATAACGATCATAAGCATATCGTGACCAAAATTGAACCTTCTATTACTTCAGAAGCATACTGACAACCCTCAAATGTTGTAAAAATATTTTTTGGGACATTCAAGTTCGAATGCCAAAATCAATTTCACGACATTGAAGTATTTCAAAGAGTTTTGTAAACTGTCATCTATCTTTCAATGAAAGATAACAGCTGATACGTGGCACTGATGCTTAAACAACCGAGCCATTGCGCCTCACCTTAAAAAAGCAGACTTAAAAATGCCATTGTCAGAATCAGTACCATGCACACAAATGATAACTTTGCATTTAACCAAAATTAACAAAGCATACGGGAAATGTACCATATAACGACAGCGTGGACTTGTCTAATGTTTGTCGTTTGTATGTTACGTTGTTGTGTATTGCGTGAGTTTGGCACAATCGCGACTCGGCTAATTATGAATTGAACATTGAAAGAGTTGGGTGGGGGTCGAACCAGGAACTCCTGGTACGTGATACTGAGCTGTTGACTCCTCACCTGTTCTCGTTCTTCTTTAAGCTGTTCAACCAGACGCGCAACTCCTTGAGCTTCTTCAACCTTCCCTTCTGAACCGAGTTTCTCAATCTAAAATAAATTCTTTTTGTAATTCTTGTGTATGGTAATTTATGAGGGTAAACGTCTAAAATACACTTACGAATTAGATTATTGAGATATTTTTCTACACACATCATGGAAACAGACCTTTATAAAAAGGATTTTAAAATAGTTTCCTGGTCTAAAAGCGTATCGTTTTCATCTATTTATACACACCGTTTATTTTACTCAGTTAGTCGATCATACGCGAGTGAGGAGATTACAATAAGTGAGATTCTTTTAGGGGATAAGTTTTACGATTTTAAAACTCTTCTTTAATAACCATTGAAGAAAAATGAAGAGACGATACAAATAAAAGATAAGGGGAATGAAATAAAAAATTACACGTTTTTTTATAAGAAACTCATGATTTCGCAAAAAGTGAGGGTAAAATATTCTTAGAATGTATTCTTACTATTCAGAGCAAGGTTTCTCTTAAAATTGTGCATATTTTGATGTTTAGGTATACATTCTTTTAATATTATTAGTATTTAGTTAAATATTTGTCAGATTTTGATTTCCATCATTTTGTGGTTGACAAAAATTCTATTTTTACGAAACTCACTCAGGGAATATTTTCAAAATATTCTTACAATTTAGGCAATTTTCACCCTGATATTCTTATATAAAAAAAACGTGTATTATAATACCTCTTCCAACAGTTTATTGATATGGTCTGTTAACATCTTCGTTTTATCATTGTCTTTCTCCGATAATTCCTAAAAGGTATGTAAAAATCAAAATTCATCCTTCTACAACCAATGATTTGCAGAAAATAAGGTGAGATAAATTAAATTATTGTTCTACTGCAAGCAGATTGACAGTTTTAAATGGTAAAATAAAAGTATTCTTATTCATATTTCAGGGTGAGTACAAAGTTGAACAAATTAATTTGTCTCGCCTAATACAAATTTCCAAAAATATTATCTTATAATTTAGGGTGATAAAACTTGGGGGACCAACTGAGACGTTTTCCCTGATTCATGCCATGTGTAATCAACTTTTAACACTATTTTCAACCCCCTCCCAAAACCTAAAGGTGATGTCCATTTCCAACTTTCGAAAAGGTTTTTATAGTACTCATGCAAATCAAAACAGCTTTAGTAGGGCTCTAAAGATGTTATCACGCATTCAGGGTTATCGATTATTAATAATACAATTTTCCCTTACCTGCTCTCTAGCCTGATTGATCAGCAGTCGCTCGTGTCCTCTGCGTATCTTTCGATCCACGTCAGCCTGTATATTACTCAGGTAACGCACAAATTCTTCCTCAAAACCCATCTTTCCATGACGGCCGCTTTTCTCGTAACTAGAAAAAAAAGATAATTTAATTTACAAAGCGTTTGTTCAAAAAGTTAATATATAGTATAGAAGGATGATAAAAGAGTCTCTCAAGCCAAAACAACAATTGACCTACAGGCTATAATTTATTGAAATTGGAAGATCTCCAGTTCATAAAAATCTCTCAAAACCTCCTCAAGGACCTGCCAATTTGAGACCACTCAAGTTTTCCGTAGCAAAGTCTCTTAAACGAGTTTGGAGAGCGAAGCATCGAGACAAAAATTTGTCTCTTTTATTCAAGCGATTTTTAGAGACTTTTGTACTAAAGAACGACGTGGTCTCAAATCGGAAGATAAATTATTTGTCCTCGTGGCTCTTACTCTGCTTTTAATTGGTCATCATGGATTTTACTGCAAGCTCCTACAAATAAGAAAGTTTAAACATAATATAAAAGTCCAGAGATTCCTCATTTTAGGGCTTTTTAATCTTAATAAAAAATAAGCAGCTTTTTCAGGGTTTAATGGTTTCTAGGCAAAGTTGCTTAGTCTTATTTAGTGTTTTTTAAATAGAAATATAGGTAAGTAAACTTGTAATCAAGTAAATTGTATCATGGAAAACATAATTACCTAAATCAGCTTTAGTGTTGACGAACAAATCGTGTGGACAAAACCCACAGAGAAAACTTTTGCAAACCTAAAAAAAGTGGAGATGAAGTATCATGCATTCAACCAATTCTAGACAAAAGGAGTAAGGTGTTTTCTTTAGTGTTGTTTGTTTGTTGATCACTAGAATGAGGCGGGGAAATTTGAAGGAAAAAAGGAAGAAGGCACATTCTAAGTAAGAAATCGTTGAATGAGAAATAAAAGAAGACATAAATGCCTAAAATCTCATGATTGTAATAATAATTTTCTCGTTTTTCTATAAAATTAAATTATGCCAGAAGAAAGTCCATATTAAATATTAAAAAACTTTTTTTTGTTATTGCTCTTCATGTCTCAATAACCAAAATCTTGGAGATTTCAATTAAAGAAATGGCCTATATTGAAATGATGTAATTGCCTGGAGATACATGCAATCATCTCTTCTTTTTATATACTAGATTTGAATTCCTAATTTGATCATGATTTGATTGACAGTTCATTATATCATCCAATGAAAATTACTCGCATTGTTTTTATGTCATAAAATCTGTCAATCAGATCGCTTTAAAAAAACCAGTCCAAAACGGACTTTGGTTGGTTTCACTTGTCGTCTTATTCAACATCCAAAAAATATAAAAATAGACAGCGCTTCTCCTGTCTAATGTTGTAATGGACCAACAAACTTAAATTCCATAACCTGTGGCTCTACAAAATGCCAAATTGTAAAATATGTTGAAACAAGGCAAAAGTGCCCCAAAAGCTTTGTGAAGTAGATCTAAATTTGGGTTATCTTGACTTACTCTGTCTAGACTGCCTATGTCAAATTTGATTTGGTATATCACATTAAGTGTTGGATAGGGGTTTTTCTGAAACATGAAATATTTTCTTACATCACCATGATCCCAAGGAACTTGGGACGACTTTTCACCAGGCACCAAGTTACGATCACGGCCCATTAATTCATCTAATAATTGTGCTGCAGTCATAGCCATCCTCTTCTTCCTATTTTTATTATTCTTTATTCTGTAGAATAGAGAAAATTAATACCACCAGTGAACATGATCATTTCCTTTGACTGCCTGGTTTTTCAGATATAGTTTAGATTATTTCAACTAAATATATGTTCAACTGATGCTGTTTTTGCACCATAAAGGGGTTTTTACTAAATCTCTTCACATTGGGTGGGTCCTCCTTATCTATGTTTTTTTAAGTTATAGGAGGCTTTATAGCCCATTCACAAGTGTGTTAGGACCATTTTAAGTGTCCCATCAATAACCTTGGATTAACTACCCTAATTCCTCTCAAATAACTTTATGTTGGCAAAAGTTATAACAATTCTGTTTGGACTAAATATTTTCCTACTGCTTTTAAAAGTAAAACTTAAAGCTAAATTGCCGTATTAGTTTCTCAGATTAAATCAGTCTTTTTGCTATTCTGTTCTTCAAATCGATTATTGTTGGAAAAGCAAATATATAACGTATAATTTGTGTTGAAATTAAGCATGATTGTCAGACTTTTACAGTCCCAAAAAAAACTTTTTTAACACAGGCCGGTCATCTTATAAAAAGTTATTCACCCAGCTGCGGACCAGAAACAATGATATTTTTTAGTATGGCCTAAAGACTAATTATTAGAAAGTTAATTATCTCATTAATAACCTGGTTGGGAATTTTTTTTTTCTTAAAAAACTTAATGAATACTTGGTGAATACTTAACCAAAATTAAAAAGTTATACATCAAAGTTTAAAGTTAGACTTAAAACGTTGTAATGCAATAAAAATCTTATTCAAATTTTTTTTTCAGCTCCAGGAGGCCGCCAAACACTTAAACTTTTTTCTGGGACACTCGGTATATGGATTTATTTGCATTACCTAATAAAGCTAATACCAGGGAAATAAAACAAAACCTTTTCAAAAAAAACATAAATTGTGACGAATTGATTCCATGGCACATCTATCATCTATCTATGCACAGACCCCCACAACGAATGGTATAAAAGAAAGCCCTATCTTTCTTCTTTCAGAACAAAAAAACCGTACGTTACTGGACCAAACAGCTCTCTCATAATCTTAACAAAACTAACTATTGCCGTATATTTGTGAAAGATAAATATTACAGCCGAGCCATGAACAAAGTTTATAGCAAGCAATCTAAAAATGCTGGAGACGTCTGGTTTTTTTGCATTGCAAAGGAGAATAATTTCTTTTAACTTAAAAAAAAAAGATCAAGCAAATATTTTCTTTTATTATTGTTTAGATCTTTTCTTTTAAACTTTTTTTCATCTCTTTTCTTATTTGTTCGAAACGCGTGACTTCCGACCCCCAGCATGACCCTGCCGATACACCGGACATTCCGGTGTAGTTTTTCTTGTGTGTTTCAAAAGTGTACACCGGACTACACCGGACTGGGCAGACTTGTGCGGAACGGTGTAAACATTATGAAAACGCCCTGGTCCTCTGCACCAGATATCGGAAAGTGTCGCGGGAAAAATGTCCTGTGCAATTTTTTCACTCGGAAGCAAAGTACATCGGACACTACACTGGACTTCTGTCCCGTGATTTTCCAGTTATTTGCAAACCAGACAAACTACACCGGAATGTCCGGTGTATCGGCAGGGTCGTGCCCCAGCCCTATCAGAGCGCAACAGGCTGTCTTAGGGGCCATCGGCATTTGATTTTCGATTTTTTAGCAGCATTTGGCCCCTTAGCCGCCCTGTTGCATAGCTTTTGATTTTCAACCACCTACGTCTGACAGTCAGGGATACCAGCAAATTTGCAATTCACTGCAAACCTGATAAAACGATAAAAAACTAATGTGCAAATTAGAATGTCATGAACCAAAAAAACCTTAATTTTTCAATAACCAACAGCATTTGCGCCATCTTGTTACTTGCAGAAGGTAAATAGAAAGCAAATGAGATGATCTGCCAAATTTGATTGGTTTTGGTTGGCGGAAAGTAGAAATAATTGTCCAAAACCTCATTTATTGTGCAAATTTTGACAGGTTTGTAAAGTTTTCTGTTGTAAATGAGGATCATACCAGTAGTTGCGAAAAACCTCTCTAAAGAACCACCTATCCTAGTTTGCACATCCCATCTCCTAATTAGGATGTTTAAATCTCTAAATTAGGAGATATTGCCAAGTGATGTGCAAATTTGCAGGTATCCCTGACTGCTTGAACACACACACCTCTGCCCAAAACTGCTTAACACCACCCTACCAGCTGTGCGAATAACGCTCACGCTGTACTGAGTTGTGATTGGATACAAATCCTGTGTCAAGATGGTAGATCAAGAAGCGAATAAATTAATTCAAAACGCTATTTTTAAGTATGATGGAGTGTTTGGATTGATATTTCTATTGTTTTCTTCATTAGCAAAGTTAACAGATTTTCGTTCCAAAATTTAATTTTTTTATCGGCTAGCATATTCTTGTACCTATTATTTTCAGTAAATACATATTTAACTCTTTTTTTAATCGAAAGCAAAAGTAAAATAGAAAAATTAAAGAAAAAGTTCCAAATATGGGGAAAACGAACCAACTAAGGAAAAAACACACGTATCCGGCAAGAAGAAAAAGCTATTCTGGAAGTAGAAAAGGTATCGGTGGACGGAAAAAGAAACATGAGGAACAACATCAAAGCCAGCCAGAAACAACAACTTACTTTGATAAACTTATGCAAGAGCAGAATAAAAAAATAAAGGTGAGTGAACGAGGTGGTTCTAATGAAAATATTAAGAATTATGCCACCCTTGACGATTCTATTCGATACGATTATCGATTTACAAAGCTATTTAAAAAGATAAAGTTAATAAACCAAAAAAACTGGTTGAACAAAGGCTTTAGAGAAAGTTAAGCAACTTGTTTAAAACCAAACTTTTATTTTACAAAAAAAGAAATAACCTTTGTCTTTTAAGGTAAGTCAAAAAACACGCAACCATTTCCTTTACGAGAAGATTCAGACCTGATTAATGATGAAAACAAAAACGATGATGTAGCCGAATGTTTGGATGAAAGTATTGAGGATTGCACGTATGATAATAGTGATTCTGGAGAGAGTAAAAGCACTAGTGGTGATGAATCAAGATAACTCAATAAATCAAATATTACCTCTTGAGAAGTTTTAATTAAAACTGTTAATTTCTTTCTTGAAAATTAAATTCATAAGTATAAAATAACTGGACTGGAATTTCTACTTAGATTAGCGAGAATCAAGCCTAGTATACACTTCGTCTAATTTTTAATGGCGAAAAGAATACATACTGCAAAACGTATTTTGATAATAGAATCACCAGTTTTCTTTTGTTTTAATATTTACATAATATCATGTGGCAAAAAAGGGGTTGAACTAGATGCTAATAAAAGTTGCTTAAATCTAAACTGACTTTATTTTAAAAGTACGAAACATGGATCGGTGGTTTTCAGCATTGATCATCAAACCTTTATCATTATTTCTATAGCTTTATAAATTTTTAATATGAAATTCTTCATTACTTCAGTGTTGTTCTTTGTCAGCGGATGACAGTGATAATAGCGATACTGGTTCAGTTTCAAAAGAGCAACCATCGACAAGTTCTGCCAAAGATTCTTGGTTGGAAGGCGAATCAAGTAGATTTAGAGAAAAAATTTATTATCAAAATTTCAAACTGGAGATATATGTCAAAGAATTTCCATGGTTATACTACAATCCAGTCGAAAAGGGGTATAAATGTAAATACTGCGAGTTGTTCCCTGCAGCTGGAAGTGGCAATTACTTTCACAAATTAGGAAAGGAGGCCGCTAAATCTCTAGGTGACCATCCTCATCGTTTTTTGGAAAGACACCAAGATTTAGAAAAACACCAAAAAATCAATTACAGAATATGAAGGTTAGTTGTTTACGAAATGTTTGTTCGAATTTGACAGTGAATTAACTGTTTGAAATGTTTGAAACCTTTTCATTTTCTGTTTTCAGACTACATACCTGCAACAACTGACATTTTTGCACAACAAATTTGGATAACTGACCTGACAGAATACAGACTCTTATTTAAACGATTACACAGTGATACATTTGACTACTTACATTACAGGAAGTATATTTGACAGATTTTACTTTGACTGACACTGAAATATTATTAAATGACATTATCTTCACTTAAAATGGCTGACTTCCAATCAATGAAAAATTCATTTTTTTTTGTATGCAATTTTAAGGCCTTGAGAATACCATAATGTTGAGAAAACTGTATCATAATATGTGTCATCACAAGCGATTTGGATAACGTTTCACCGAGGCTTGTACACTCGCATATAATCAACCTTCTCTTCCAAGGTTTGAATTAACGACTTGTGATTTGTGATTCACGAGTGAGTTTAGAGAAAACTAGTCCCTAAAATCTTCTCTTTCTCTAACACATCTTTTTTTAAGTTTCTTTTTTCTGTATTGATTTTAAACAGCTGAGAAAGTAAAATCGTCCAGAAAACTTCCTAAGCAAACAAACTTTTACTTCACTCATCTAATAATAGTCTAGTAAATTTCTTAAACAAATAAATATTTTCTTCATCATTAAATATGTATAACACCATTTATTTGATCTTTAAACGTCCAGAAAGCTTCTTAAACAAACAAACTTTTGCTTTCCTCATTTAATATGCATAACTAAGTAACACTGTTTATTTGATCTTTATTAATAGTCTAGTAAACTTCTTAAGAAAAAAGATTTTTTTCTTCATCATTAATTATTTATGACTCTGTTTATTTAGGAAGTTTTCTGGACATTACAAGATCAATAAGTAAACTTTTTCATCGCTCATTTATCAGCGCCTGTGTAAACAAAAAATGCGAAGAAACAAAGCACATTCGCACATGGCAAAACTTTTAAGCATAAAAAGAGAAATAACAAAAGTCAAAACTGTAGAACAAGACACAACTCTTTACAAGTCTACCTATTTGTTTGGCTTTAAAGTATGGGCGTGAAAAAAGATCTCAGTGCTACAAAGTACAAGTCATATTTTACTCAAATTATACCCAAATATTTGAAGATTAATGGCGTATTTAAACTTTCCGCCCGCTCTCCTCCGATTTCCACGGCATTTTATGTAATGTGTGTGGGGTATTATTAAGTTTCGATTTGCA
>JAUJPO010064946.1:0-12569 GCA_032270745.1 Tiaropsis multicirrata | reverse complement strand
TTTCTCCTGAAGTGAGATAGTATCCGCTGAATCAAACATAGTTTCTCTTTAAATGAGATAGTATCCGTTTAAACGACTTAGTTTCGGTTTAAAGAAGATAGCATTTATTGGCGCTTCCGCGCGCCATATCTGCTTGCGTACTTGCTAAACCATCAAGATTACCATGGTTACAAACCCCCTGAAACTACATTTATCAATCTAGCAACCATTTGACCTGGTTGGGCACATACATTGTATACACCTTCATACATCTTCAGTCAAAAAGGCAAGATTCTCAACCAGGTTAAATGGCTGCTAGATTGATTCAGGGGGTTTGTAACCATGGTAAATCTCAATGATTTAGCAAGTACGCACGGAAAAATCACTTATTGAGACAAGGTTTTTCTGATTACGCTATAGAAGTTGACAAGTATTTAGTATCATTACAGGTGTCAAACAAGCCATCATTCTTTTTATTTCAAGACTTCTTAGAAGTAAGCATATTGGTATCTCTATCAAACTATTATAGGTTTCTGAAGGAAAAGTCGAACATTGTTTGATGGTTGTGATGGTTGTTGATGTGCTTTTTTCTGCTGAGGTTCTTGGCAATTGCCACACAAGATATTTTGCATTTTCCACTTTTAACATGGATATGTTATAATGCACGTCTAATATCTTCTTCTTGTTGGTTATGCAGAGAAGTTTGCATTTGGCTGAATGTACCAATCCTTTTCCCATGAGACTAAGTTATCAAGATCGAACTGAATTTTGTTTTTGATGATTTTGTAAAATAAAAGGTATTCAGCAAAAAGTGGTAGATTCCACAGTGAGGGCGTGTCGTTAATATATACTAAAGGTGTTTTATACACACGTTGTTTTAAAAGTCAGAGGGTTGTCCAAGGTTAACAACATGTCTGGTTTAAAATCAATTTACCACATGTCACATGCCACATGCCACTGGGGTAACAGAAAAAAAAACAGGAATGGCCCAATCAACATTTCACTTGTCTAGTTTTGAAAATACTACCTTTTATCTTAAATTTTTTTTATGACACCCAAAAATCTTTTAGAGAAGTCTTAAAAATATGAAAAGGAAAAGAATCTGTAAACATTCAGCTCGTTTTAGTTTCCACGAGACGCTACCCATCATTCTAGAGGCCTGTTTACATGTTAGAAACCAACTAAAAATTATTCTTAATCCCAATATGTTACACTATGCTGGGTTGAGCCTAAGCTGTAAATAGTGAATTTTTCTTTTTACTCTTTGACATACCTTTAGCAGGAACATATTAAGGTGTCATATATATTCTACAGGGGGGAAGGTAGATAAGCCATAGAATAAATTACGTATATTTTCCGCCTAGTTTCGGCAAATTGCCCTTCTCAAGGTGTATTTCTATTTAAAAAAAAATAGATTTTACAGCTTTAAAAAAAGATTTGACTTCAATTATTGACACCATTTTCTACATGAAAGATGGACCATCTGGAAGTTTTCTTGAATTTTTGTACCGTGGTCCAGATATTGGGCGCTTAAGGGTAAGTTTCTAAACGTTGTTGAGTTCTTGATTTAGTCATATCAAGGTGTCACTCACAAATCTATTCTAGGTTAAAAACCCTCATATTATGTTTGCGCCTGTGGGCACCCCTCAGGTAGGTGAAAATGGTTGCAAAAATGGTTGCTGACCTTAAAGGTTATCAACCTTTCAAAGCTTTTTCAAAGGGTCTCATTTTGTCCAAAGTGTATCTTTAATAATGGTAAAAAAAAGTTTTTGGTAAATTTTTTAAAGTCTCTCAATGGGTTGCTTTTTTGTCAAACATTAGTCTCTTTAGGGATCAAGTTTTAGAGGTCTGGTCTGGACATACTTGCCACCCCTCAACCCTACTACCCACTCCCTCCTCCCCCAGATGGATTTAAGTAGAATGATTTTTTTTATTTTGCCGATCGGGAAATTGATTTTTCAGTCAAAGGAAAAGAAGATGTATTTTGAATGCACACAAAAGAGTACAAAGACAGTTTGTTTTTGTTTTTCGCCAATTTTCAGTGATTTTCAGTGAATCACACGGTTATTTAAAAGGTCGTTGGGTGGATGAAAAAGGCCTCTTAACGTCATATAAGATCATTTGAGTGACCCTTAAGGTTTTTTGGCTAATTTGCATATTTTTGCTTGCAAATTCAAATTTTCTGCGATTTTTACTACTGACTAATTTTTTACCTAAAAACAATGTGAATGCAAGTTATTTGTGATCCAGTCTAAATTCCTGTCAATATTTTATGCAATATGGTTTGAAAGGGTTCTTCTTTTTTCGATATAAATGTTTAATGTTTAAAAACTTACTAAAACGAGTCAATATTTATCATGCATTGAGCTTTTCCAGAAAAAGTCCATTTTCCCAACTGTTGAGGATATAGGATATCCAAGGGGGTCCGAAATTTTCAATATCCTAAGATATCAAGAAGGTAAGAATCTGAAGACCAAGGATATCCAGGGGGGGTTGGTGGTAAGAAAAATCGACATCCTCAACAGCGGGAATATGTATTTTTTCTGGAAAAGCCCAATATATAGCATAGTTTGAAACTATTGAAAAACTAGTGTAAAAAATGATGAGATCCTATTCTGAATTTTGCAAAAAACCTTCCTAAAACTACTTGCTACATCTACCACTAATAGTATTTTTAATTTCTGGAAACTATTTTGTTTTTGAAATTTTAACATTTTTTGGACTATGTGATTTATAATTATTTGTAAAATCCATTCTAAAATCCATCATTAATTTTAAAGTCTTATTAGTATTTAGAAAGAAAGACTTTTAAATGAATAGAATATAATAATGTTACTTACTAACCTTCGTTGCTTTTGTCCAAATCTTTGATATCGGAAAAGAAATTGTACTTCAAGATCATTTCGTCGATCCTCGTTGTATTTTGTACACGTTTTTTTGCATTTTTTTTTACTTTTCTACAACTGCGCTGTTTCTAGATTTTATTTTTATATCTAATCTTAATCCTCGATAAAAAAACAAGCAGAAATGTTTTGTTGTTCATGATATGTTTTTTTGCAGTAAATCTTTTGTCTCGTCTTACCAAAAATTCCACTTCAAATACAGCTTCAAATATATTCCTACCTGTTTTGGTTTTATCTTCACAATTTTTTTCCACAGTTAAATTCAGGGTCTTGTCTTAAATGAGAAATTCCTTCTCAGTTCAACTATGGCTCTAAAAGTATTTTCAAAAAAAGATAATAACTTAGGGACGGTGTACAAATTTTGTTCCAATCGTTTTAAAATAATTCGTTTCTAGAAAAGTTACAAAACGATTTTAGAAATACAAAATCGTGTTTAAATCGTATCTGATGCAAAGTTACAAAATCGTAACGATTCGTTTCATGAACTTGAAAATAGTTTATATTCGTTTTATGCAAAATACAATCGTTTTATTTAAAATGAATTCGTTTCTTCTTGATAAAATTCGTTTCACCTGAATAGAATTCGTTTTTCTCAGAACAAATTTCTTTCATAAAAAGAATGTGTTAGTTAAAGCCTCTCAAGCAAACAAATGACAAACAGTTCAAGTGATACATACAAGTGATATTTTTTTGTGTTACTGTTAAAAATTTATTCTCTATATAGACTACATTTTGTACCAAAATTCATATATTTATCGCCATTTGAAGTAATGTTGTGCTAACATACCCCACTAAAAAGTTTGTTTTTCAATGGGAATGATGCCCTTTTTTTCCAGTGGGCAATAAAGTTCTATGCTAATTTCCCACTTGGGAGGGTTTTTGGACCTATTTTTCCAGTGGTTAGAAGCTCCACCAACACCGTCGTGTCTTATGGGGGTGTCCAACCTAAATGAATCTAAAATGAATCATCTCCTAATTGACATTGTTGTATAAATTAATAGTATTAATCAATTTTGACCTGCACAGAAGATCCTGTTGAATTGAAAGGAAAGATTTTTGAGCAAATAAGGAAAAATTTACCCCTGTATCAGTCATCAAAATCAAGAGAGTTCCGTGATAACTCAAGAAATGCTTCGGATTATTCTTTAAATCGTTTCGTTTCTTTAAAATTCGTTTCACATTATTGAAATTCGTTTTGCAACATTCGAATTCGTTTTGCAACATTTAGAATCGTTTCTTTATGATACATTGAATTAGAAAACGTTTCAATTAAAATCGTTCCAAATCGTTTTTGAATCGTTTTGAAATCAGATAAAGTTTTAAGAAAACGATTTTGAAACGAAAAGAAAGCCTTCTCAAACGATTAAATTAGTTCCAAATCGTTCATAAGTGGAACAAAATTTGTACACTATCCCTTACTTACTTACTTACTTACTTATCAAAATAGGATATATTGGATCGATCCTTTATTTTTATCAATAGAATTGGATCGATCCTTGTTTTTTTATCAAAAGAATTAGATCGAGCTTTGTTTTTTATCAATAGAATTTACCAATCCAGGATCGATCCTTTCTTTTTATCAATAGAATATACCGCAATCCTTTCTTTTTTTCAATAGAATTTACCGATCCCTATCGATCTATTGATAAAAAAAGCTATGGCTATTGATAAAATCTAATAAGCTATCGGTAATCACTGGATCAATCCTTGTTTTTGTAGAAAACACAAGTGATCCTTTTCCCGTGGAAGGTCACGTGTTGTAATATTTTTCTGAATGGGCATTAAAAATGCTTTCCAATGGTATATAACATGGATGTACTTTAGACCAAAATAATGTAATTTTAGCCTGAGACCCCATTCTGGTCTGTAAAATACACAAACAGGTGGGTTTCTTTTGGGTCTGAGATTTAAATCCAACCTTGGCCCCTAAACTACGTCTACCCATGTGCAAAGTTGCATGCTTTTATCACTTTGTGCACTATAACATTAAGTCTTTGGGAGTAAAAACAGCAATTTTGGGAATTATTTTGTCTACGTTGTATAGACCGGTTTACTATTTTTCATGGCAAAGTTTCAGTTATCGACTAAAATTCATTTGAGATTCAAATTTTGGATCTGGGATGGAAAAAGTGAATGAATGGAGAGTCTAGAACCAGGTGCGGGTCATTTTTTTGGCCCTACGCGTGCCTTTTTGTGGATTTGGTCGCCAAGTTGCAATGAGCGTTTGATTGATTTCTGCTTGTGTTCTGAACTATTCAATGATTTTATTGCTTCAAATGGTTCAATTTATTTATTATTTTATTATTTTCTCAAATAAAAGGCATTCTCAAGAGAAATGGTTCAACCGACAAAAACAATCGCTAGGCGAAATTAACAAATATTTTATAGACATTGATTTGAAGCTTTAATTTTTTTTTTATATTCTTGATATTATTTTCTCAGCTTAACAACAATAAAACTACAATCAAAATTCCAGCATTTTTTTCTAGGGGAAAAGGGGGTAAAGGGGGACATAGTAAAGTACGGAATGTTTTTTATGAATTAATAAACATAAGGTGCTTGTGCGCATGCTCGGTTGCCAGAGGTCAAGTAGTTTTTTCCAGTGGTAAAATTGCACTTCTTGTTTTTGAAATGACATTTCTTTGGCACGTAACCAGACAAGCGGTGAACGTATGTCCAGTACTGGCAGTCTTTGGTGACGTCACATTTCTTTGCACAATCTTGCCAACTGTCTTCGTACGAGGAACCAATGTCGCAGCCATAATAATCGACAAAGTAATCAATCTGCAAGAGAGATTTCAAAAATTGAAAGGAATGTTGATTGCGCTTTTCCTGAAAATATCTTCTCTTCCCTCCTGTTGAGGATGTCGAGTTTTCTAAACACCAGCCCCTCCCCCTCTGGATATCCGTGCTGAAAATTTCGAACCCACCTGGATATCCTTGGTCTTCAAATTCATACCCTCTGGATATCCTAGGATATCGAAAATCTTTTCGACTTAGAATTTATATATGTCATTGTAGACTGTATAGGAAATGTCTTACCTGGCAAGGAGTACCACATGCTTTGTTTCCGGACACCAATCTCTTATCTGACTTCACTTTTCCACATTTACTGTTTTTGTAATGGCATTTCTTGGGAACGATATCGGAGGTTGGTTTAGCCCATGTCCAGTGTGTACAGTCTGCTGTTCGTTCACAAGCCTCTGCGCATTCTCTCCACGTTTCTACATATGAATGTCCTATGTCACAGCCAAGGTAGTCTATATCCTGATCAACGTTACAAGCTTGTGGAGGGATGGGTCTGGCACATGCTTTATCGCCCGAAATCAATCTGACGTCATCATGTTTTACGGTACATTTGCTGTTTTTGTAATGGCACTTCTTGGGAACGGCACTGGAGGTTGTTTTAGCCCATGTCCAGTGAGTGCAACCGTTGAATTTGTCGCATGCTTTTGCACATTCTTCCCAAGTGTTCGTGAACGAATGGCCGATATCGCATCCAAGGTAGTCAGTGTTGTAAGCTACTCGGCAAGCATTGACTGTTTGCCATAGAGCTATCAAAGCAAAGAGGTTCTTTAATCCAATCATCTTGTTGTTGTTTGAAGTTGATGTCAATTGAAGTTGATGATTTAGCAATGCGTTGCACCTGCTTTTATTGTGAAGATCTAGTCTCGATCCAGGCCTTTAACTATTCTTTTGTTTTGATTGCCATTTTTTATACTACCCAGCAGACATGAAACGTTGCTTTAACGCCAGAACGCTATTTGTACGTTGAAACAATGGTGAAATAACGTTGTGTACCTGATGTTGGGCTTACATCAATGGATGGAGAGCATCTTGTCTTGCGTATCTAAGAGTCGTTCTTCATCGCAGATTTGTTTGTTTTCTGTTAGTTTTAGCTTTGCACCCACCCACTTTATCGTGTCTTCTTTATTTTTTGAACACGAAAATTTCTTTCCTTTAAAGCCTGACTTTTTTCTGATTTTTCTTTCTGGTGTTGGAAATTTCTTAAAAAAGGTTACAACTGCATGGTAAAATGAAATTGACAAGTGCTCTATTTTTTTAAATCAAGTGACTTGCAACGTCATTTTTCCAGTACTAAGCGAGATAAACCGGGGGACGACGGTGAGATGCGAACGAGAACGTTCAAACCGCCAATCGTGCGTCCTAGATTTATCTCGCTTAACGTAACCTTACTACTGACCTTATGATGTACCGCTGGATTTTGAAAACTGAACCCTGCGTGTGATTCATTCTTTGCGAAGAAACGTGAAAAGCTGACTGACTCTGCTTTTTTTGTAACTTTGAAATTTTGAATTCTTTAAACATTGGATAAATTTTCCCAGGAATTGATTTTCGCCGATGATCTATTTTCAAATCTTCCGCGGGGATTTAATTTCATGAATGAGCCAATTTTGAATTTTTTTGAAAAGTAATACTTTATTGCATAAAGATTTCACGACATGAAAACACTAAAATCCGCGAATTACACTTTTTCTTTTGGGTACCGCGAAATTAAAATGCCGCGAAATGTACTCCCTTTACACCATTTTGCCAAAAAAGTGCTGAAACCTAAATATTTTGATTATAATTTTATTGTCAAGCATGTTTTCAAATAAACCTAAAGCCTCAAATCGACAAAAAACATAGCTATTATACGTGGTGATAAAGAATCGTGTGTTTTGTTACTCAATCGACCTGATTACATCAACAAATTACAAGGTATGGTGAACCAACCTGCACAGCTCCTCCACGTTTTACAGCTAGCGTTGTTAAGAGCTTTGAAGAGAAACAGAATGATGATGTGATCTTACCCGTGAACCTGTTTGAAGAACCAAAGAAATTTGTTTCTGTTGCTATACCGTTTTGCTAACCAAATGAAAATCTATCAAAGAAGTTTATGGAAAAATTTCATATCTTTACTAACCACAAATTTAGTTTATTGATCAAATAGCAAACACGTAAGGTTTGTAGTTTGTTTAAAGTTAAAAGCATGAATCCTCACCCGTCATGTGAAATCTATTTTGGGGAATGCAGCTGTGGTGAAACCTACGTTGGGGAAACTGTAAGAAACGTTGAAATACGATGGGCTGAACATAATTCTTTAAAAGGGAAATCAGAGCCCTCAAAGCATCTCCAGAATGTCTGAAGTATTCTTTCAAATGCTCCAAAGAATACCCGTGAGAGGAAAAATCTTGAGGCATCAAAAATAGCTATTAAAAGACCGTCCCTGAACAATCAACTCGACAAAAAATTTACAATTTTTTAAAAATGGAATTACATAGAGAAAACTGCAACAATGACATGATATCACTCTCATGGGAATTACTGCAATTTTCTCTCTTTTTAGCTTTTTTAGATAAATTTTCTTTTAAACGTTTTACTTGTACATTTTATGCACTGATGATGTTTTAAATAAACGAAAAGCTCATGCTAAATAAATTTTTTTGTTGAAATGCATTTATTTGATATAAATTTCTGGCAAATATATTTTTAAATCAAATCGATATGTCTATAATGTTTGTTTTAGGTTGCTTAGCAACCATTAAAGATTCGTATACTTCTTAGACACGATTTTCTGCCACCGCAGCAAGTTTGCAAGGAGTGACGAAAAGTTGGTTAAAAGTTTTTTTTTCAAATGTTGTTTCCGTATGTTTTAAATATGTTCGTAGTCCTATACAAATTCCAGAAATTTTCTTTTTGGAAATAGTTGCTTTTAAAAACGAAAGCAGAACGAAGGAGACTAAAAACATAGAAGTGGATTTGTAGTTGTTGGAGAAAAGTGGTGAGCATGATGGATGCTTAAAAACGACTACACGCTTTCTTTTAAAAGAATCAAATTTATAAGAATATTCAGGATGAAAAATCGGCCAAAAGTTAAGAATGTCCTTAGAATAAGGTTAATATTTAATACTATTCATCTTTAAAATGTTCTAAAATCTTTTTCATACTGATTCCGTTTGCCTATTTTTTTTCTTGTTTTTCAATTAAATTACTCTTTTGGCGCGTCTTACATACTGAGGCTGAAAGCTTAAGAATATCCATTATGAAATCAAAAAACACCATTTATAAACAAAAGGCGTGTATTTATCGAGCAATATCAAAAACGTAAAAAGGCGAGTGTAAAGAGCCCTGGGAACGAGGCTGAACGTATATAAACGTATGTTTATATTTCGGCAGTTCTCGCCACGTGTTATCTTTAATGGTTACTTAGCAACATAAGTATTATATACTGAAATAGAAAAAAGATCAAATAAACGTGAAAAATCGTATGACCTGCCGCCACTGAATGCTAACCTGATATTAAGATGGTGAATTTTCTATCGGTACGTTAAAACTCTCTAAAGGCGCGATGAAAATAATCATCTAACGAATTTGGCCTTGTCTAGTGATTCAAAAAACAATAATATTATAATATCGTAATACTAAAAAATAGCACTACAATTGACTTCATTGAAGTTACCCAACTTTCAAAATTAAAATTGCCTTCAATAGGAAGTGTTAAAGTGGTCAGGGAAAAAATTCATTCTCGTTCTTATAAAATACGCGTATATAATAAATGTGCTTTCAAACCAAACGTCTACGGAATGGTCTTGAAAATAGCAGTAAGTGACACCTTTTGGTCATAACTCCTGACTCCTGACTCCTTTACGAAAAAAAAAGCCGCTGCTACTTTTCGTAGCTGAGAAAGAGAGCTTTTCAATGATACCATGGTTGGTGTCCTAAATCCTCATTTAACAAATTAAATTCCCGTCAAATTAATTTTTTTTAATACATGAACACTTGTAGGTGTTTTTTGCTGTTTTTTTTTTCTTCTGGTATCCGCCAAATTAAATTCCCGCCAAAGTTAGTTCCATTAAGGTAGTCTGTATGGTGAAGTACCAGACTATGACAGTATAAAATATAATAAAATTAAAACATAATAAGGATTTCATTTGAAGTTCCTCCTTCATGGAGTGAGGATACAGCAAATTAATTGAATGCTGAAGTTAAGTTGCTCCAACTGAGTGACCTTCGTCTGGGTCGGTATAAGGGGAATCGGTTAGTCAGTCCAAGGTTGCTGACGGGAGTGTCCGTTGCTAATTAAAGGTGTCCATAAATGGACTGAACAGCCTTAAACATCTGACTTTTTCATCTGAAAATTTTTATTCATGTATCATGAATATAGACAATTCATCAAGTAGAAAAAGGTTGTCTTAATTAATTTTCTTTTGTCACTTTCAGGATATTGGTATTGAGCAAATGGGTCGCTATATCAGCCCTGTGAATCCCAACATCTATCCACATTTGACACTCATCTTATTGGGCATTGGAATCTTTTTTACTGCTTGGTTCTTCGTGTATCCTTTTCGTAAAATTCATAAAATTTTGTCAAAACTGAAAATAATAGGACCGATTTTTATAAGAGCAAAATGTCAGCCATGTAAATTGCCCAGCAGACTTAAGAGAAAATATGACACTGTGCAGTACACTGGGGTTGACAAACTTTTCCGGGCGGTATTTTAATGGAATTTTCCACGGGGTGATAACAAAATTTGGGAATTTTTTTCCCAGGAAGTTAGACAACTCAGCAGTGGTCTACACAAATCTATGATTTCCAGGGGTCCAAGTAGCTGCAAGGGCATCAAAAATGCTATAAGAAATTTCCAGGGAATTGAAACGATACCATGAAATATCCAGGGTGGTTGACCCAAAACTTTACTTCGTAGGATACTACTAAGAACATGTTTTCTAAGGTCTTTTTGAAGGTTCAAGGAGTAAGGAATTTTATGCTTGAAAGGTTCCTCCACCCCTGTATGTTTTTTTTGGAATAGCTGGTAAAAGCTTCAATCTTAAATTGAGTTTTCAAGCTCAAGCTCAATTTTGTTTCTATGTTGTGTTGACATCGGTTGCCGTATAACAGTTAATAGTTTTATTGTTTTTCTTTGCCTCTCATTTTTCGTGCTTAAAAGTCACACAAATGTACGGAGGTGTCAAAGGTTTTTAAAAGTCACACAAATGTACGGAGGTGTCAAAGGTTTTTAAAAGTCACACAAATGTACGGAGGTGTCAAAGATTTTCTAAGTTGTCCATCTATATTTTTCTGACATCTTTAAGAAAAACGGTGGCTTCTAAAGAAAAGTGTTTAGAAATTTTCCTGTCACTGTATTGAATCTCGATTAGTTTGCATCTTACTATTTCTCCTTAACTATAAACTTTTATTACAAACCAGCTACGAAGTTACTTCAACAAAATATTCGCGCGACATCTATAAGGAATTGTTGGTCGCATTGTTTGCTGCTATTTTCATGGGATTTGGTTCTATGTTCTTATTGCTCTGGGTTGGAATATACATATGACGGAAAAAATACATCAACTTGATGGATGCCTCACTTACGTCGATTTCTAGGGACTATAAAAATTTTGTAGATTTTTTTGTTAACATTTGAATATAATTATCGATACCCATTTTTTCACCCATTTTTTCCCCTTCTTTGGTCCTTTCAGAATCTTGAGTTTCTAGGTTTGTATTCGTAAAGGAAACATGCCTTTGTTTGTAAACCAAATACCAAATTATGTATACTGAATCATATTAAAAGTATGCTATTTTGAAAGATTCGACCAGGCATTTTTGACCCCACTATACGGATAAATCTTTATGTCAACTTTTACGAACGATTTCTCGAACAAATTCTAAAACCTCTGTACACAACTGAACGTATATAACTACAGTATTTTGAAGTTTTTAACTTTATACCGCTTTTTGTATGGAGATATATTTGTATGTTTTTGTCTTTGACAACTTCTTGGTCCGGTAATTTCTAACAGCTATCCTTTTAAGACACTGTGAACGGGTGCCAAGACAAGAAATTGGCAAAAAAGTAAAAAAACACAAACTAGTGGAAAAATCACATTATGATGAATGGCATTTCACATTCCGGCTAGTACGAAACGCAGTTACAGGTTTAAGGTTACAGGTTGCAGGTCGCAATTTGGAAAAATAATTATCACGATCCGTAGAGTAAGACTTTGTGAATCAAGTGGTGTAAAAAAAATTCAAACCTATACTTATTTATCAAACAAAACATAAAAAAGAAAATCAACCTTATATAGCAAAAAGCGAACAAAAATTCATACAAAATATGGACCGTGAATTTGATTTCAAAGACCATATGCTTCTGAGGCGGTCAGCAGACAGCGTACGTTGGCCAGCGGTTCTTATTGTTAAAGCTATTTTTTCCTCAATTGTTTTTGTCGTTTTTTTGCAACCCTAATGCTGAAATATCAAAGTCCTTTTTTTCATTTGTTCATAAATGTAGAAAATTGTAGTACACAGACTCTTTATTTAAATTCCATCTGGTCTGTAAAATATACAATTTTCTGCAACCTGAAACCTGTAACCTGAACCTGTGTTTCGTACTAGCCGTTCACATTCCTGAATTAGACCTGTCAGCTTTTTAATATTCTTAAACACCTTCGTCGAAGTCTTTCTACAATCAGTCAGTTAAATTGTGGCAGTAAACCATTTTTTAACAACCCCCTCCCCCTGATATCGATGTTGTGTACTTGGAAGTGTCTGAGGAGGGCTGGGTCGGTCAAAAACATTGATATTAAAGGGGAAGGGGATAAGAACTACCTTAAGTGGAGAAATTTTGGCGCGGATTTAATTTGGCGCACAGCGGATTTGAAATATTTGGCGCGGATTTA